>CAXARX010000681.1:0-29179 GCA_963971425.1 Bryoerythrophyllum caledonicum | reverse complement strand
CATTCGTAAATCCTCGAATGTTGACACATGGCTACATGTCCTCCTTAAATGCAACCAACCGCATATGCACACTCTCAGAACCAAAAGACGTAACAAAGCTGTATGGAAAGTCAAAAAACTTATACTCTCATAAAAAAAAATCACGATGCTACATCTTTATGAACATCGGCTGAACCCAACAATAACCAACACAAGAACACAGTCCCAAAATGACTCCTACAATGGACATGCACCACACAGAGATGCCAATGTAACGCAATATTCAATTCTGTCATCTTGTGCATTAAAGAACTTCCACATCAAAGTCCCCCTCCATGAAACCCCAAAACAACCTTACAATACAATTTATTGAATTTACATATTCCAACGACAGATTTCCACTTGAAATAATAAATAACAAAATACAAAAATACCAACCCCTCATAGACAATATCAAAGATCATGGATGGAAAGCTAACCCACTCATAGTCGTCAAAGCAAGCACTAGAGGCACTACTCATTTACCATCAATAAAACAATTCGAAAAAATCTTCAACATACCAAAATACACAGTTAAAAAAACGTTTAAAGAAATAAACACCATAGCAATACAAAATGTCAGCTCAATCCTCCTTTACAAACGGAAAATAGAAAACAACCAACCCGTGCCAACGGAATACACATAAACCACCAAAAACTAAACTCGCCTTTCACCCTACTTTTACCATGTCATTGGCTACTATAGTGTCTATTTTTGAAATGAGGGAGGTATCGTGTGGACTGGGGACGATTATCAAGATGAACCAACACTTCATTTATGCAGGCCCGCTCGCGCTCGTAGTTTATATATATATATAAAAAATAAAAGGAGACTAATGTATTTGGAACAAATTTCTATTACAAACCACGTGCTCACACAACAACTAGCTTTTGATGCCATTGACTAACGCAATGTCTTTTAAAATTGTGGGAGGTGAAAGCTCTATTATCCAACTACTTCTAAAACTTAATACTTTGTAGGTGATGTCAATCAATGACATGCAAATGTATTGGTGTGTGGGCATGTGTGAGAACTTTAATCTGGAGGCCAAATTAAACACAATAATAAGATAGATGGGGGAGGTGTGGAACCATCATGCTTCAAAGATTTAGACTCCTAACTAGTAAGAACATCTTATTATAAATAGTAATTTTGACTTGAAAAGCCCCAAAAATCATCAAAGAGTGCTACAAACACTCATGTGCTAATAAATGCTAATAAAAAGAACAATGGCAATTTAAGAACAACTCAAGGACTCGCAAGGCCTATTCTAGACTACCAAAGTTGCTCATAGTCCACGGTAATTTAAGTATTGTAACTTGAAGTAAATCTTATTCATTTCTTATCATTATTTCAGAAGGTTTGGAAGTTCTAAGTGTTCAAGTATTTTCGTTTCGAACTTTAAGGATTTCCTTTGAACTTGCACGGTCGTCTAAACTTGAGAGATAGATAAAACATAGCATTTACAAATTTGTTCTTTTGTCGTTTTTGCTAATTTAGTTTCTTGAGGGTTGATTTCCCCTTTGGTTTAAGCCTTCCCATTTTTGCTTTGATAAATGAGAATCATTGGAAATGATTCACTTCTATTAGTCTTGTACATAAAGGTGGAGGAATTTTGAAATTCCCTTGCCGTTGCAGATCGATGACGCAATTATATGGAGGATGCTCCGATAAAATGCCGGCATTTTTCTTTTCAAAAACACCTTGAAATTCTTGATATTGAATCCGAATACTTGATGTAGATATTGCTTCATGCAAGCAGGGGTTGCATTTATAGCAAATGAAGTATCATGCTTTGTAGCTCTCATAAAAGCTCCAGCTCCTACAACCAATGGTTTCAGACGTAGAGATTGGGGTTTGGTGGGGATTCTAGGTTGAACGTTATTGGGAAATGATTTGATCTTTAGGTCATTCCAATCTATATCAAGGTTATATTTTCTAAGCCTAGATAATCCTAATATGACTAAAGTAGTAAGGGTTTAAATGACATTGAAAACAAGAAAATGGTTATGACCTTCTAATGTTTCATGAGTGATATGTCTAGAGGCTAAATGTTGACCATCTATAACTTCTACAAGGACCCGATATAATTTCTTTACTAGGGAAATTTTCTAAAACTTTATAAAGTCTTCATCGATAAAGCAAGCAAAGTCTCCTAAATCTATTAAAGCGGGTGTTTGAAGTTTCAAAGAACTAAAAGATAATGGAATATTAAAACAATAAGAAGATCACCAAATAGAAATAGATCTTAAGATTTGAATTTGTCCAAATGCACAGTCTCTATTGTGGCTCGGTCTCTTAGATTTTTTGGATGTTGATCACTTTTTGTAGTTGCGCTCCTTGTCTTGAAATTTTAGTGGTGAGACCTTTTCGGGCAACTGTTGACTTTATGTCTAGATTCTCCACAATAAAGGCATTGATTTTCATCAAAACGACGCTTCTTTTCTTGCAGCGTAAGAGGTTTGAATTGAACATCGTCAATTTGCATGTCCATTCCTACATGAGTATGTGAAACTTTTGTTGAAGTTGTTTTGGTATGATCTTGATAAAGTCTAAGAACGTTGATCATGATGTCTTTCAAATAATCCATTATCGCACTTCACAGCTTGACTTATTGCCTCATTAAGTATATGAAGATTGGACAAGGATAATAGCAAGTCCTTCACGTCATCTCATAATCCCCACTGGAATTGACTTATGAACGCTTCTTCATTCTAATTGATGTCATATACTAGTTGTCTGAAATCCGATGCATGCACTGATGCAGGTCGCGATCTTTAGCGTATAGAACAAATCTTCATTATTGTCCAAAAGACCTTCTGATGTTCTCCAATGGCTTCTGCGAATGCGGCTCGAAATTGTTCAAAATCGGCAATCTTTTTTCAAATAGGGGGACAAACCAAGAGAGAACTTGACCTGTAACTAAAGTACCAACTAGGCCCACTCTTGATTTGTTTGTCGGATATTGTTGTGGTTGGAGAAACACAATAAATTGGATTTAAATGACATATCCTCAAAACTTTGAATGCGTACAATCAAACTTCTCCGGAAGGCTGAGTCTTGGTTCCTTGAATCTTGACATATCAAAGAATTGAGCAGACCCATTCTCAGGTTGAGTTGGAAACTTGGTTGACATCGTAGATAGGAAACCGTGGGTACTTGTGCTTGTCATAGTTTGGGAATTTTTAGTTCCGTGTTCATTATTGAAATAGGTGATAAATTTTTCAATGTTATTGGACCTCAAAGTCAAGGTCTGAATGGCATTTAGAACCGCGTTAAGTTTGGTATTATGACTCATAGATAATAGTCATAGATAGTAGTCATCGACATCTTAAATTTTCTCTTGAAAGAAATTTGTAAACTATATGCGAGACAAAAGTCGATTTAAAGGTGGGTAATCCATAACCTTTAAAATGTTTAAAATACTTTTTAGAAAGAAGGTTAGTCCACTCATAATCAAGAAAAAAATTAAACACGAAACAACACTAGCGTTGAGGAGAGTGATCGGCAACCTCTGACATGCTCAAATGCTTTGTAGAAATGGGGTAATCTGCTGACAATTTAGAAAGACCAAATTCTAGTATTGTTAATGTCAGTCTCGACAAACTGTCAAAGATACAAGAAGTAGAGGGAAAAAGTATAGTGATCTAGATTGATAACTTGAAGAAGACAAAAAACTAGAAGGTCTGGTATAGACCACAAGAAACGAGTTGTCAAGATTGAGGATCTCCTTAGCCTTGATTCCTACTTATACTACAACTTAGAGGCCTAAGAAAACTTTTGGAAGACTATAGAAGGTTCTACAGGACTATGAAATGTTTTAGAAGACTATAAAAGGTCTACAAGACAATAGAAGGTTCTAGAAGACTTTAGAAAGTTCTAGAAAATTTAAGAAGGTTCTAGAAGACTATAAAAGGTTCTATAAGGTTCTAAAGGCTATGTCCGTGACATGACGTTACAAAATACATGACTCGACTTAGTAAGATTTCGATTACTGCGTCATGTAAGAGATTTTGTCATGACTACCCTATCTGATAAAGCCTTCTTTACTCAATCCACTAAGACTTTGTTTACTCAATCTACCAAGGTTTTTGCCATGATTACTCAATTTAGTAAGGTTTTGATTACTCAATGTTGTAAGGTTTTTGTCACGATTACTTCATGTAGTAAAATTTTGATTAATCAATCCAGTAAGGATTTTGCTAACATTAGTCCATCTACTGAAGTTTTGATTATTCAATTGAGTAAGGTTTTTGCTATGATAGTAAGATTTTTGCGATGACAATGACTACATTCAATAATGTTTTTGCTCTAACATTGAGTACATTCAGTGAATGGAATTTATATCATCAAAACCATGTCGTCACTTTATTGGAAACAAAATTCAAATCTCACATATTGTATCCGTAATGTTAAATGGAAAATGTACAACTAGCTCCACACAACATGATAACTACACATGCTTTCAAATTCTACAATAGTTACATCTATTTTACAATAACTACATGTACTCATCTACATCTACTCCAATAATTCGCACTACTTTATCTTCTACTGCACAAACACATACAATGTGCAATTAGTAACTTGGCAACCAATTTACTTAGATTTACTTCACAAACCTATACAAAAATCCATATCTACAAAATCCACCATAAAAAACATCTGATCTAATACTATTTCTAAATTCTAGCTCCTTGATCTTCAAATCTAATTTGGGTTTCATTCTATTTGCTTAGATCTAAAGCTCAAATCTACACAAAATGACTAGATCTACGAGATCCACCACCAAAACATTTGATCTATCACCGCAAGAATTAACCATGGCATCAATAATATCAAAACTACTTTGAATCTTCCAAAAATCCTAATCTCTTTTTTCTCTGGAGGTATAGTTTTTAATGAAACAGATTGAAAACAACACTACAAGAGAATGAGAGAGTGAGTACAAAACTACAAGAGAACGAGAGTATGAAAGCTTGAACTCCTCTTAGAGACTTTGAGAGATGAGGGAGGGAGGAAGTGAGAACTCCATGAGACCTTTAGAGATTGAGGGAGGGAGGAAGTGAAAACTTCATGAAACCTTGAGAGTATGAGAGAAAGAGATCTGAAAATGCTTATACTACCTCCCCTCCCCTAAAAAACACCCTAACTTTGTCCGCAAACAATCTCATTCATTCCATCAATCATTCATTAGGATTTACAATGCCTTCTTACTCAAACAAGTAATCACTTGTCTTTATTTTTTACTCGAACGAGTAATCATTTCTTCCTTCTTCTTACTCGTACAAGTAATCACTTCTCTCTTCTTACTCAAATGCGCAATCAGTAGTCCCTTTTTACTCGAACGAGTAATAACTTGTCCCTTCTTACTCAAACAAGTAATCACTTGTCTTTTCTTATTTGAACGAATAATGAGTCGTATATTTATGGAAGTATTAATAATTGCGAATCTAATACACAAATAAAAATAAAAATAAACTAAAATAAGCATAAGATTAGTATTTTATTTTATTTTAAAATATATACTCAAATTACTATTAAATATATATCATCTACATATATTAATCTATTGTAATTAAGTGTAGATATTATTATTATTATACAAAATATTTTGAAATGGTATGAAAGATAATCAGAAGATCAAGCGTTTAGTTTTGTTGGTGAATAATTAATTTTCCCACTCATTTGTTCCCAATGGAGTTCACATGCCTATTCCTACACAAGTATGTGTTTCCAACAATGTCCCACATGAGATCTTAAATTGACCTAACTAGCAGTAAGAATTTGACGAGTAGATTCAGTAATAGACTAAGGATTATCTGTTCAAGTGAAGTCTTGACATTGACATACTATTAGAATGAGTAAGAACAGACATTGAGTAGGGTAGGGAGAGTAAAATTTTGGCAGTTTTGTTACACTGATTTCGAGGTTCTTTGTTTGTAGAAGAACTTACTGCGATTAGTCTTTAGTAAGCAAACTCTAGTTTCAAGTAGTCGCATAGACGCTATAACTAGAATCGGTTGTTGTACCTTTGTTTTACGACCATACTTAGGGTATTTAATTTAGTTCTTCATTTTACTTCAACATCTAGTAACATTCCATCTTCATCTTTGTTAGAGAAACTATGATGGCATTGAGTTAGGAGTCACCCATACTAACTTCTTTTCTTACCATTGACTACAAGATAGATGTTGAACTCCAGTCTCGTTGTACGGGGCCGGGGTGAATGGAGAGTTTGTTCGTCTGGACAGTGAGCTATGGTGCACGGGACCATAGCGCAGTGTTACAAGACTACTCTACCTTTTTGGGAATAGACACTATAGTAACAGTAACAGAGGGGGGGGGTCGGTAACCTGCGAATAAAAATTCAGAACACAAATATGAAATTTAGACATAACATCTTATAGGGATAATACTCCATTTTTAAATAATAAATAAGGATACATATATAGGAGAGATTACCCTCTAAAGTATGTATTTGTGTATGATAGCTTATAAAGAATGGTGAAATTATTACATTATTTGTTTTAGGTTAGTGGTTTTTGGTTTTTCTTTTGTACATTAATATAGAGTTGACGTGATGTATGGCAATTGTGTTTATTTCTTTGAAGGCATTTCTTATGGAGGTTTTTGTTAGTTTGAATTCATTTACAAGGCAATTCATTGATGACGAGTGTGTTGTTCCCCTTGCTCCTACTGAGATGAGGATTAGGGAGTTGACTTTCTAACCGTTGGGAGCAATGGTATTTTTTAGCGGTAAGTATTTATGAACTTTGATGTTTTGCAATTTGATTTGTTTAGTTTTATTCTTTTGACTTTGTGATTGTGTTTTTGGTTGCATTCTTTCGGGATGGCGATGGTGTTGTTCTTTGTTTAGAGCGTGCTACGGAGCTTGGAATTCAAATGGAGCACCATTCAACACTAGTTTAGAAGAAGGTAATCGACAATCTCTAACATGTTGAAGTGATTTCTAGAAAAATGATAATCCCCTCTCAATGAAGCTCTAGTATTGTTAATGCCAGTCTCGACAAATTGTCTAGGACACGACAACTAGAGAAAGAAGTATAGTGACCTAGATTGCTAACTGGCGCTAAATACATGACAAGAAGGTCTGGAATAGACTAAAAGAGATGAGTTGTCGAGACTGAAGAGTTCCTCACCCTCGATTGCTACTTATACTATAACTTAGATGTCTATGGAAACTTCTATCACACTATGGAAGGTTCTACAAGACTATGGAAGGTTCTACAAGACTATGGAAGGTTCTACAAGACTATGGAAGGTTCTCCAAGACTATAGAAGGTTCTAGAAGATTATGGAAGGTTCTAGAAGGTTCTAGAAGGTACTAAGGGCTATGTCCATGACATCACCCCCACCTCTAGCGACAAGTTCTGAGATGATCTATCTGTAAAAAAATAGTCACACTCAAACGTCGTTCTACGGTAATTCTTCCCCTTCTATATATTCATCCTCAAAGTTTAACCTTTCTTTAAAAACTATCTTCAGACATGTCGTGGTTTCTCAGCATAGAGTCGATGAAATTCCTGAACCTTTTGAGGCGCATTATTCACATTTGCTGCAGCTTCCCACGTTCATTCATTGATGTCATATCCGCGCCAATGTATAAGATACTCCAATTTGCCCCATCCTCACAAAGAATCAAACACCTTTACGACTTCATATTCTTCGAGATTATCAACTTCAATCGAAGGCGGTGGCGGTTGCATAAGTCCTAAAATAGTTGACTTTTTGTACGGTTCCAAAAGAGAAACGTAGAAAACTAGATGTACCTTCATAGATGCAGGCAACTCCAACAGATAAGCAATGAAATTGATTTGGCGTTCAATTAGAAATGGTTCAAATCTTCGATAGTCGAGCTTGTCACATGGCCCGGTAGTCTCAATGATGTGGCGAATAAACTATACTTTCTCTCCAATAGCAAAAGAAGGTGACTCTTTCCGGAGGTTGTCTGCACATTCTTTGTATGAATCTTGAGCTACTTGCAAGTGAAGTTTCACCGTTGCTTGAAGCTGCGATAATTGTGTTGCAAGATTGTCTGCTGCACGGTTATCTTTCTTTGACATACTCAACATATCAAACTTTAGATGATATCCATAGTTTGCCTAAAATGACGTATGTTGAGTTGATGCATGAACCGTATTGTCACACGCAAACTCAGCCAATGACAGATGTGACGTTCAATCATCTTGTTGATAATTGATGTTGCAACGCAAATATTGCTCCAATACTCGATTTACACGCTCCGTTTCACCAGCAGTTTGAAGATGAAATGCAGAAGAAAGGTTAATTTTTACCTTCAACATCTCAAAAAGGGACCTCTAGAACTTAGATACAAACTGCGGTCCTCGATCGGATATGATCTCGTCTGGTAATCCATGACATCGATAAACATTGTCCAAAAATAGTTTCGTTGTCTCTTCCGCGGTAATAATCTTCTTGCAGGGGACAAAATCATCCATTTTCGTTAATCGATCTATGATTACAAAAATCGTATCAAAAGAATTTGATGGTGGTAAATAAAAGATGAAATCCACAGATATAAAAGACCACGGTTGCTACAGAATAGGCAGTGGCTCTTAAAGTCCATCCGGACCATGACCTGGAATCTTCGACCTAGAACAAGTGTCACAAGAGAATACGAAGTCCTTCACAGCCTTCCACATTTGAGGCCACCAAAAATCTCGAGAAATAGATTCAAACGTCTTGTTAAACCCAAAATGTCTAGCAGCTAGGAAATCATGGAGGGCTTGAAGAATTTGAAGTCGTATAGAGCCTTCGAGATTATACATGCGTTCTTCAAAATACAAAAGATCATCCATAAACTTGAAATTATCGCGATCGTTATCACAGTAACTTTGGATGTCAAGAACAAGAGGGTCCGGTGTTGATATTGCACGAACATGATCAAGAAATGATGAGTCAACTGGCATTGCCATCGTTGCTCCATGAAGTCGGAATTGCTCTGCTTTAAGAAGAGTTTTTTGTTGTTGATTATAAGTTGCTTCTCCTTCTTTCGGCGAATGATAGCATCTCCAGAACAAGACATTACATAGTCCTTGTTATTTTCCGGGTCGATATATAATGGCAAAGTGGAAGGGAGATAATAACATATTCCAACCAGCTTGGCGACAATTTAAAACACGAGCACCTGAGAATATTTTTGAGTAAAATGCAACTAGATGAATTTTTTGATCTTCTCCAATTTGCGATAATGCAGCTCCTAATGCAAAGTCCGAAGCGTCGGTCTCCATATAGAAAGCTTTAGAGAAGTCCGGATGTATCAATATAAGGGTTGTCGTAAAAGCACTCTTCGGATTGTGAAATCCTCTCTTTGTTTCACGCCTCCACTCCAACTTGTCTTTGCATGTTAAACGAGTCAATGGTGCAACCACTTGGGAGTAATTCATTATGAAAATACGATAGAAGTTAGCGAATTCAAGAAAACACTCTACGTCTCGTACTGTTCGAGGAGTAGACCAATTTGTGATGACTTGAATCTTTTTACGATCCATCATTAGGCCTTCACTGGAAATGATATATCCGAAAAACTTGACTTGTAGCTGATGAAACACACACTTCTCCAATTTTGCGTAGAGTCCAGCATCTCGGAGCTTCTGTAGTACAAGCTTTACATGTTCTTCGTGTTCTTCCGCATTCTTGGAATAAATGAGGATATCATCGAGATAACATACGACAAACTTATCTTAGAATTGACGAAATACATCATTCATCAAATGAGGAAAAATGGCTAGAGCGTTGGTAAGATCAAAAGGCATGACATTGTATTCAAAATGTCCATACCTTGTCCGAAATGCAGTCTTCCATTCGTGGCCTTCTTTTACGCGTACCAAATTATAAGCTCTTTGTAGATTAATCTTTGTATAAATCTTTGCTTGTCTGAGTTGATGAACAAATCCAGATATTAACGAAAGCGAATAGCGATTCTTTACTGTAAATCTTGTTTTATCCACAGTAATTGACGCATATTCGCAGAGATCCATCTTTTTTCTTCACAAAGAGTATGGTTGCGCTAGTTGGAGACTTGGAATGTCGAATGAAGTTTTTGGCAAGGTTTTCTTCAATATACTCCTTCAGTGACACAAATTTGTTCTGCGAGAGTTTGTAAATTGGACCAAAAGGTGGTTGAGCTCTTTCTTGCAAATCAATAGCACAATCATGGGGCCGATGCTCTAATAACATGTCATCATTCTTCTTTTCAAAAACATCTTGAAAGTTTGCATATTGATTCGGAATACTTGATGCCGAGGTGACTTCATTGCGATTTGGGTTTGCATAGATAAGAAACGGGGTGTTCTCTTTTGTAGCTCTTAGAAAACCTCTTGCTCCTACGAATAAAGGTTTTAGATGTCGAGTATTGGGCTGGATGGGATCTACAGTTTAGTAGTACTAGGAAACAAGTTAATCTTTAGGTTACTTCAATTATTATGAAGGTTGTATTTTCTAAGCGAAGATGATCCTAATATGACAGAGGTAGTAAGGGTTTTGATAACATTAAAAACTAGAAAGCTATAGTGACCTTCTAACTCTATTTCTAAAGGAATGGTTTCATGAGTGACATGCCTAGAAGCTAAAGGTGGTTTGTCTATAACTTCTACAGGAACTAGATAAGATTTCTTCACTGAAAGGATTTTGTAACGTTTTACAAAATCTTCATTGATAGAACAAACACAAGCTCGTGAATCTATAAAAGCGGGAGTTTAGCGATTGAATGTTCTAAAGAAAATTGATGTTTAAGTTAGAAGAGGGATCACCGGTGCCGTGTAGTAAATATGTACATAGGGTAAAAATATATTATAATATGTTTTATTGAATAGCTTCAAGGTGACGCCATTGTGTTGAGATGCATAACATCAATATAAAGGGCGGTTTTGCCTTAGAGCTTCATTCAATTCTGTTAGTGATATTTGTTTTCCACTTTAGATTCAGAAAGTCGTACAGAAGGGTTTTTTCTAAGTCTCAAAATGAAGAGCTTCAACCGGAGGCTGAGCTTGAACTTTCATTATCACAGTTGCCAGATCAACCTCTCATCTTGCGGAATCCTGCACTGCCATTTCAGCATCCTCGTGATGAAGGTGGATCTTCTCGACCATTCAAGCAACCTCGTATAGAGCAGCGGTGGCACATGAACCTTCATCGGGATGCTCGAGAATTGGTGATCCTATTACAAGTTGAGTGTGTTGAACGTAATAGTTGTGAGATAACATTTGAAGGGTGTTTTGAAGGTCTGAACAAGGAACAATATATGTATTGCATGACGAAGCCCGTTGAAGGTAGCCGTGGTCATCAGCGATGGTTGGAGGGCTTAGTTAATCCTTTGTCAAAGGACGGACGTGCAGACTACGTTGCCAACATTGTTCGGCGCATCCACAAGTTTCTGCAGATTTAGTGAAGCTTCGATTGAAACTCTAGTTTTTTACCTCTAGTAGATATCTATTGGATGTTAGTACTTAATTGTTGTTTGAATACTTTACAAAATTTACAAAGTGTAGTTTTAGTTTTTGGAAAAGACATTAGTATTAATAAGTTTGCAATAAGAGAATGGAAATTAAGTGAAGTGTGAAAGGAGATGTAGTTCAAATCTTAGGTTGTGTCTTAGGTGGGGTCTTAGTAGGGACATGAGCCGAAAAGTCTCATCTCTCACCTTAGATTAGGAAGAAGAGAAGGAGAAGATACGGGGGAGTGATTGTGTGAGAAGTTAGTGTGTTTTGAGTTGTGGGGTTTGAAGCCAAATTTTGAATTGATGTAGCTCATGGAGCATATGTTTTTATGTAATGAAAATTTGGCATTGCAATCTTTGTGACAAGAGGTTTTCAAAAAGTGTTTGCAAGTTAGATTTGAAGTTGTGAATCAAAAGTTATTGAGGTTGAAAATTGTGAAGACCCGAGGACCTCCATTGAGAGGGCAGAGGCTTCAACGAGCTATAACTTTTGAATAAATTGTTCTTCTATCTTGAAATTTTCAGAGAATATATTCCTCGTTAGAAGGTTTTCAAAAAGATATTACAAGAGTTGTTTGGAGTTTGGAGCAGAAAGTTATAGCGTACTGAAGTTGAAGTTGTGTGCAAGCTTGGAGAAAGAAGGCCGAGACTTTGGAGGGTCATAACTTCCGGTCTGTATCAAGATTTTTCTTGAATATTTTTCAGATGATAGCTTGTGCAATTACCTCTTTAAATTGATTTTGCACAAGTTATCTGGAGTTGTATTTAAGGAGTTATAGTATTTAGAAGTTGTGAGGTTAGAAAGTCCCCAAAAATAAGAGACCGATGTTTTGAGAGCTACAAAATACGGACAGAGTATTAATTTTTAGTGAAAATTTTATATGTTGTAGCTAGTTGTGTTAGCTCTTCAAATTGCTATCACACTTGTAAATATGATTTATAGATCAAAAGTTATAGAAGTTTTAAGAGGCAATGATTAGTTGCAAAGGAGGGAGATTAGCGAGATTGAAGTTTCCTCATTGTTTTTCTTAAAACATGAAGAAAGAAGATTGAAGACCTTGAAGATTTGAAGACTTTTGTGTGTTGTAGCTTGTGGTCCGTTTCAATTTATTGTTATTATCAGCCGGTGTTGGAGGCTAGTTGTAAATTTCAATTCTGCATCGTAAACATTGTTGCGGTTTTTGTGGGTTTCCACAATAACCCGTTTTGTGTTTGCGGTGATGAAGTGGGGTTAATGGGCCACTTGGTTGATCTTATATGTTGTTCTCACCGGTGAAAGGCGCTTCCTGGTCACCGTGGGTTTGAAATTTAGGAGCCAATCTTTCGGACAGTTTCAGCTCGTGGTCTGGCTGTCCCGTTTTACCCGTCTGAGGACTTGTTTCTTATCACACACCCTTATCCTTATCCTTATAGAGCCACCACCAGGATAGGCCAACGGAAGATTGAAGTGAAGACTGAAGAGAAGATCAAATGAAGATTTGAGATTTCGACAAATTATCGATTACTATTCAACAACTTGCAGTCAGACACCCCGTGTGTTCCCTAAGCGCACTCCTCTCTACCCGACACCGGAGTGAAAGAAATCTTGTGATTTGAATTCGTCCGACTCCACGGCCTCTATTGTGGCTCGATCTCTTGGTTTTTGAGGAGCTGATGCATTGATGTAGTTACGCTAGTTGTCTTGAAGACTTGGCGGCGAAGGTTTATTGGGACAACCGTGAAGTTTGTGTCGAAGCTCTCCACAATAAAGGTATAAATCTTCTTCAAAACGACGCTACTTTTCTTGTGCCGTAAGGGGCTTGAACTGAACAGTGTCAATTTGCATGACTTCAATTCCTGAATGGTTAGTCAAAACTTTTGATGTATTTGTATGAGGTGGAGTTGAGTATGGTTTTGATGAAGTTCAAGAGCACTGGTCTTGACGCCACTGAAATAATCGATTATCGGAGTTGACAGCTTGACTAATGACGTCACTAAGTGTTTGAGGATTGGGCAAAGATAACAACAAATCCTTTACATTATTATGTAGTCCTCATTGGAATTGACTCATGAGTGCTTTGTCATTTCAATTAATGTTACAAGCCAATTGTCTGAAGTCGGATGCTTGTCGCAATCCTTGTCGCAAGAACAAATCTTAGTTGTCGCCGAACGGGCCTTATCGTGTTCTCCAAAGGCTTCCGCGAATGCTGCTAAAAAAAACTCGAAGTTGTTGAAGATTGGTGATCTTTTTTTAAATAGCGGGGAAAATGAAGATAGAGCTTGTCCTGTAAGCAAAGTTCCCACAAGACCCACTCGTGACTCTTCCGTCGGATAACGTTGAGGTTGGAGAAAGGTAATGAGTTGGATTTGACTAACAAATCCTCGAAACTTTGATCGTGTCCCATCGAACTTCTCCGGAAGGCTGATCTTCGGCTCTTTGTATTTTGGCGCATGAAAATGTTGAGCAAATGAGTTATCTCTTTCAGTTGAGAGCATGTCTGTTTTCGCAGGTAAAAAATCATGAGCGCTAATGTCTCGCATAGTCTTAGAAGGTCCCACTGCTTTATCCTTGTTGAGTGTAGAAACAAATTCTTCAATGTGGTTTGTTCTCATAGTCAAAGTTTCAATGGCATGTAGAACCGCGTCGAGCTTGGTAACTGACAAATCTCCCAGACTGCTATCTACTTCTCCCGACATCTTGAATTTGCTCTTGAAGGAAATTTGTAAACTATATGCGAGACAAAAGACGATTATAACGTAGGTAACTCATAACTTTTAAACTATTTAAAGTACTTTCTAGAAAGAAGGTTAATTCGCTTATAATCTAGAAAGAAAATTTAAAACATGAAACAACACTAGTTTAGAAGAAGGTAATCGACAATCTCTAACATGTTGAAGTGCTTTCTAGAAAAACGATAATCCTCTCTCAATGAAGCTCTAGTATTGTCAATGTCAGTCTCGACAAATTGTCAAGGACAAGAGAACTAGAAAAAGAAGTATAGTGATCTAGATTGCTACCTAGATCTAAATACAAGACAAGAAAGTCTGGAATAGACCACAAGAGATGAGTTGTCGAGACTAAAGAGCTCCTTAGCCTCGATTGCTACTTATACTATAACTTAGACATCTATGAAAACTTTTAGGAGACTATGGAAGGTTCTAGAAGACTATGGAAAGTTCTAGAAGACTATGCAAAGTTCTAGAAGACTATGGAAGGTTCTAGAAGACTGTGGTACGTTCTAGAAGACTATGGAATGTTCTAGAAGGTTCTAGAAGGTTCTAGAAGGTACTAAGGGCTATGTCTGTGACACCTTGGGACGAATCTACAACCTCTCACAGGACGAGCTTGGGCATTGAAGGAGTACATTGAAGAAAATCTTACCAAAAACTTCATCCAACATTCCAAATCTCATGCTGGCGCACCGATACTTTTTGTGAAGGAGAAAAATGGATCTTTGCGAATGTGTGTCAATTACCGTGGATTAAACGAGGTTACGGTAAAGAATCAATATCTACTGCCATTTATACCTTGACTTCTTGATTACCTCAGAGAAGCAAAGATTTATATGAAGATTGATCTGCGAGGAGCTTACAATTTAATACGCGTGAAGGAAGGAGATGAGTGAAAAATTGCATTCCGAACAACGTATGGACGTTTTGAATACAATGTCATGCCTTTGGACTTACCAATGCAATAGATTTCTTTCAACACTTCATGAACAACATCTTCTGCGAATTTCTAGATAAGTTTGTCGTATTATATCTGGACGATATTCTTATTAATTCTACTTACAGAGAAGAACATGAAGAACATATGAAACTCGTGTTACAAAAGCTAGGAGATGTTGGACTGTATGAAAAATTGGAGAAATGTATGTTCCATCAACCACAACTGGAGTTCCTTCGATAAAACATCTCCAATAAAGGTTTGATGATGGATTCTAAAAAAATTCAATTGATCACGAATTGAAGTACTCCTCGAACGGTATGAGACGTACAATATGTCCTTGGATTTGCCAATTTCTATCGAATTTTCATCTTGAACTACTTCCAACTAGCTGCTTTAATGACTCAATTAGAAACTGTTAGTTGTTAGCTGCTTTAATGACTTCCTCAAGCAACAATGGCAATTCCAAATGACTCATCACTTCTTGATAGAGTGTATGCAACATCAGTTTCAGACCCTCTTGTTCTTGATATCAACCGTTGATCTAACAACAATCACAATAGATTTAAGTTTATAGACGACCTCTTGTATTTTGAGGAGCGCATATATATTCTTGAATGCTTTATACGGCTTCAAGTTCTCCAAGCCCGTCATGATTTTCTAGCTGCCCAACATTTTGGATTCAACAAGACGTTAAAATTTATTTTTCGAGATTTTCGGTGGCCTTAGATGTGGAAGGCCGTCAAAGATTTTTTACTCTCTTGTGACACTTGGTCTAGATCGAAGAACCCTCGACGTCATCCGTGTGGGCTTTTGCAACCATTGCTTATTGCGAAGCAGCCGTAGTCTTCTATATGTATGGATTTCATGATCAATATACCACCGTTAAACTCTTTTGATACCATAATCGTGATTGTTGATCGATTCACAAAAATGGAGCATTTTATTCCCTGCAAGAAGACAATTACCGGAGTAGAAAGAGCAAGACTATTTCTCGACAACATTTATCAATATCATGGATTACCTGATGATATCATATGGGATTGCAAACCACAATTTGTATCAAAGTTTTGGAAATCCCTCTTTGAAATTTTAAAGGTCAAGATTACCCTTTCCTTTGCTTTTCATCTGCAAACTGATGGTCAATTTGAGCTTGTAAATCAAGTATTGAAGCACTATTTCCGTTGTAACATCAATTATTAACAAGATGATTGGACTTCATGTTTACCGATGGCAGAATTTGCATATAACAAAACCATTCATGCATCAACTCAACATACGTCATTTTATGCCAACTATAGATACCATCCAAGGTTTGATATGTTGAGCATGTCAAAAAACGACAACCCTGCCGCTAACCACTTTGCAACACGACTATTACAGCTACAAGCAAAAATGTAACTTTTTTACAAGATGCTCAAGAATCCTGTAAAGTATATGCAAACAAATTTAGAAAAAGAATCACCTTCTTTTGAAGTTGACGATAAAGTATGGCTTCTTTGCCGCAACATTTAAACTACCTATCCATGTGACAAATTGGACTATCAACAATTAGGACCATTTCTAATTCAAGGACAAATCAATCCAAGCTGTTTATCGATTAGAGCTATCAACATCTATGAAGGTACATTGAGTTTTCTATGTTTTTCTCTTGGAACGTTACAAAACGTCTAGTATTTCGAGACGCACACAACCACTACCGCCTTGCATTGAAGTCGATAACCACGAAGAATATGAAGTACAAAAAATGCTTGATTCTCGGCGTTCATGGGGCAAGTTGGAGTATCTCATACATTGGCATAGATATAACATCAACGAAAGTACATGGGAATCGACGTCAAATGTCAGCAATGCGCCTCAAAAGGTACAAGACTTTCATCGACTCTATCCTAACAAGCCCCATCCTGACAAACAATAACGTTTACGCGAAGTTTAGCCATCTACAACCCTATATATAGAGAGACTTTATGACTTTGGCTTTTTTTGACATATTGTTCCTCTAAGAATTCGTCGCTAAACAAGGGGGTGACGTCACGGACATAGCCCTTAGATCCTTCTAGAATCTTCCATAGTCTTTTAGAACCTTCCAGAGTCTTTTAGAACATTCCATAATCTTCTAAAACCTTCTAAAGTCTTATAGAACCTTTCAAAGTCCCTTATTAATGTAGTTATGTTGCCATAGTCTCTAGTAAGTATACATAGAGTAATTCGGTAGGTACATACTAGATAGGTGTAATGTTGATGTAGTAAGGGGTTGAATTGTTGTTGTTAAGTATTTCAGCACGGCTGGAAGGATTGTTGAGGTATGTCAAATAGTATCGTGGAGTGTGGTATTCGAATCTTTGAGTTTGGTGTTGTCTATAGTTTTGAGATTCGCGCTGCAGATAATGGAATTCGTGTCTTGGGGGTCTAAATGTTGGGCACTCTACAAGCTTGATCTGGCGCAGTACAAGGCTTGATGTTACACTTGTGTTGGCTGGTGATTTCTGACTTGCTCGTCCTGATGAGTGTGGAGGCGTAAGTTGGATGTCTCTTTCGTCTAATGTTGAGTTACCTTTTGCAAGACACACACTCTGTGTAAGTGTTGTAGAGTTGGCAGCGTACACTTTGGTAATGACAACGATGTTAGATTTGAGCAGTCGACCTCTTATTGGGGTATTGAAGATGTTGAGCTAGGTGTTGTGTGTAATGCAGTAAGTTGAGTTATGTTGTTGTCTTTCTGTAGACAATGGCTTTTGTTGGCATTATCGTTTGGACTTAACGAAGTTGCCGTGGGCGGGAAAGGTACTTCATAGAAATCTTGGGTTCAGAAACGTTCTGCACTGCAATCACCATGAACAAAAATCTCCTAGTCTTGCAACGGAATAACAACACCTAGCCCTAAAGAAGGTGATGGTGGTGTACCCAACCAAAGGTGAAGGTGGTGCACCTAGCTTTTCACCGCAAACGCCTTGTACCTTAGTCGCAACGAAGTTACTGAAGAGGGTGATGGTGGTGGAGGGAAGAAAAATAGTGATGGCGCGAGTCGGAGTCACAGGTTGCGCTGAAAAAGGTGTTGGTAGTAGAGGCAGTACGATCGGTGTTGTCGCAATTCGACGATTATGTTGCATTGAGAAAGGTGCTAGCAATGGAGGCTGCTGCACTATTGAAGGTGATGGTACAGGAGACAATAAATACGCTGGTGCCGGGTTTCGAAGTCGAGAATGCGTTGAAGAAGGTATAGGTATTGGAAATAGTATGTGTGGTGTTGTCGCAATTCAAAGTCGTTGTTGCAATGGGGGGTGCTTAGCTATGATGCGGATGGCGCAAGGGTGAGTAAAAAAGTGGGTACCACGTTTCGGAGTCGTGTTTGTGACGAATAAGGTGTTGGCAATGGAGCGAGAAATAATGGTGATGTCGTGATTTGAGATATCTGTTGAGTTGGAGTCGGTGATGACAATGGAGGTTGTTGCGGTGATAGAACTCGGGACAATAGAAATGGTGAAGGCACGTTTCGGAATCTATGTGTCGTTGAAGAAAGTCATGACAGTCGGTGTGAGCCAAAAACACACCCCAAAGGATGGTTCTTAGTCACAAGGATCAAAACATAAGATGGAAGAAGAAGACAAGAAGACATGAAGAAAAAGACCTTTCCGCCGGTTCTCCATTGAGACCCCCTTGGTTTTTTCGCCGTCGTTTCTTCATTTTAGGTCGGATTTAGGTGTGACATAGCTTTTTAGAAAGCTAACTTCATTTTCTACACATCCTCAAAAATCTCAATGCCATATGATAAAAACCCAAGGACTAAATCACCAAAGACTGAGGCCTATTTGTCTACCGGCGGTGGAAAAAAAACTTCATTCAACTTAAACTTCAACTAACCATAACTTTTTACTCAAAACTTGGAATCAAGAGTTTTTTATGTCATTGAAAAGATCTACAAACACTCTATCCATAACAAGAGTTTGAGATCAAACGAACATGAAATGAGGGACTGATGGCAAAAAACCCGAGGCCTTCTTTTACAAAATGAGAAAAAACATAACTTCTATGAAGAGAGAAGTTTTTAACATTCTTCCTCAAAGATTTGAAACTAAGAGATGAAGAGAAGGACAGAGAGGCACCACCTCCCCTACTCTAATGATCCCTTGCTACAAATTACAATGAGAAGATAATAGAAAAGATGGGAGAAGGAGGCCCATGGCCTTCCTTCTCCCTCTATGTAACTACAAGCTACCAATAGAGGTAAACACGATGATACTAAGATCATAACATGAGATAATAGATGAGATAAAAGATGACATAATAGATAGAATAATAGATTGGATAATAGGTATGAGGAGCTTGGAAACAAGCTTTTTAATAGCAACAATTGAGGCGGCCGAAAGGGCGGCTAAACCTAACTCTAAGTCTCAAAAGCCCTAACCGCCTCCGTGGATGAATGCCGCTTCAATGAAACTCCAACCTCCATGGATGAATGACGCTCTCCTTGAACTCCACTTCCATAGAGCGCTCCAAACGAAGAGCAACTCCGTCGCCATCACGGAAGAATACAACTCAAAACATAATCACAAAGTTAAAAGAACAAACCAAGGAAATCAAATTGCAAAATACAATTATAAAAATCAAATGACAATTGCGTGGAAACCAAAGGTAAATTACTCAACCACAATTCAAGCAACTAATCCTACTCCTAATTGTGATCACTAGGGGGAATCTTTTCCTCCTCTAGTCCTCACATGAATTTTCATCTAAAACTTGAAATTGAAATAAAGTAACCTACCATTGATCTCACGACAATTAACATTTAACGTCCTTTTTAGTCCTTACAATCGAATTTACCTTAATAAGTCCAATTAACACTTAGGTTGCATCATTTAATTAAAAAACAACCTTAAAAACAACAAAGGAAAACAAAAACAAGAAGTGAAGGCTTTCAAGCGTTCACAGTCGGGTCACTGAAAACGTTGATGGCGTGGTGCGGAATCCCTGATGCACTGAAGAAATTAACGGCACTGGGGTGGAAGTAGACATGATGCTAGTGTGATTCGGAAACGGTGTTGGCGACGCATGTGAGTTGTAGCGCGGTGCCGAATCTGGGATATCCGTCAATGTCTTGATTCGGGACGGCGCATAGCTAGGTATTGCGCGTTCTGTGGTTTATCACTTACGAGGAGGATTTTCGCATAGCGGTGGCTTATTCTGGCTATTGGTATGGGCCAAAGCTAAGTCGTCGTTGACGGTAGAGAAGTTGACTCGGTACCACTGGTTGTGGGGTAATTTGTTTTCTTAGTCAATGCGTTGGATCGATGAGTACAAATTAAATATTCTGGGTGTATATCAGCAATTGGCGTAGAAAAAAGTGTTTGAGGAGAAACTAGGTTTAGGGAGTAACAACAAGGTACACAACATAGAAATATAAAAGAATGAAATAAATAATGCAAGAGAAACCTGAAAGGGTCACTCCTTGTGTAAGAGTCGTGATTGTATCGAGTCGAAGTGTGGAAATGCAAGTGCGCTGAGAGTGTGTTTGGATGCACGGCCAAGGAGTAGCGGTGAAGGTCACGACAATGTGTGATGCAAATGAAACTTACTATAATTGGAGGATTATTTGCTGAAAAACTTGTACTCGGGCAACAAGCACTCCCCAACTGCTCAGAATGAGTGCGTGTTCCAACTTGTTGTTATCGAAAATCTCAAGCAATCAAGGTTCGGAAATTCAAGCGTAACAAATCATGTCAAAATTTGACCACCTTCCACCACACAAGTAGACCGTTCTACGAATATTCAGTCTCAAAGCTCCATGGGTATTGCGCTCCAAGAAACTACGCCACAAATTGTGCATCCTACACTCATCTAAGTGCCTCCATCTTGTTTGAGCAGCAGAGCTCCGACAACGTCATTTTCCTTATAAACGCAAAGTTGAACACTTATAAGGGATGAAATATATTGGATGACCTTCTTCAAGAGCTTTTCACGCACACTAGATAAATATACTTGATACATTGCATTACCTTCAATATTGCTTGTGGCAACAACGGAGGTCATACTAGTCTTATTTGTAATCAAATTACAAAATAGTTTTGAATTTAAAGTTTCAAAATATGTAGAAAATATTGGTGATAGCAATTGTTGATATACAACTTTCATTCACAAACTAAGTTCAAAATATCCCTCTTCATTTCATTTTAGATGCATCTTTTCAAAAAATGTCAAAACTAAAAAACGGTGGGATTTTTCAATGGTTAACCCCTACTTGCCCATGTGTTTAGATATTGAACAATGGACAAATTTCATTCGCATTATCTCATTTATCATGCACCTTTTTGGGGGTGGAATTTTATCATAGATTTTCTGGAAAGTTAGCTTCATGTTTGTCAGCTGAATTAGCAAGACAACGATTTGTGAATATTTTATGCCTCATTTTGTGTTGTAGTGTTTGATTAAAAAATTTATAAGATCTGAGAGTAAAATTGATTTTAAAAAAGCCCCTTAAAAATAAAACTCATAAAATTAAGCATTCAAAAAATCTTTAAAAATCATTACCCTTAGAACATTACATTACAACCAATCAAAACAAATTTCATTTAAAAATTGTCAATATTTTTTTATTCAAATTACAACACAATTTTGAATTTTACGTTTCAAGTTTTAAACAAAAATGATTGGACCATAAATCTAACCAAGATGAATAAATTCAAAACTGATCATAGATAACTTTTCTTCATACATCAATATCAAGGTCAAATCGATCCTTTCAATTGCATTTTACAATACATCTTTGTAAACTTGCCGAATGTGGAAGGGCTGGGCATTTAGGGGTTAAAAGTGGACAAGTTGGCACTTCCCCTGGGTCACTCCTGTGAAAATCCAAATTCATTAATTAATGTCAAAATGTAGGTTGGTCGCTTCTGAAGACGTGGCCTCCAGGGACCGGGCCCAACCGGACGGTCCGAAGGCAGCTTTCACGAGTGGGGTGCAGGACGAAGATTTCGTACGAGCCCGATTAGACCGTACCCAGCAGGGGCTGTGACGTGGCTCGCCATCCACCATGGTCCCTTCGTCCCTCCACCCTCAGCTTTCACCTCCTACTTCTCCTCCTTCTGTTTCTGACCCAATCCCTCTTCCGTTATCGCATCTCAACGCAACGACTGTAATACCACATCACTGCAACCCTCTCGCTTTAAGATCTTCTCGCCTTCCCCTCCGTCTACCCCTCCTTTGCCCAACTTCTTCAATTCTGGATTACTTTCATCTTTCCTTTGGGACACAGCTTGGGGTTTGGTTTGGGTACAAGGGTTCAGCTTTAGGGTTTCTCGACGTGATTGATGCACCGGGGGAACGTTTGGCGCTTTCTTGTGGAGAATTTATCAGCTGGAGTTGAACTGCGGTGGAGGAGAGAACGTTTCGATGAGTGATTAGGGCAGCCGTGGCAGAGTGTATATAGTGGGAATGGCAGTACAATTGCTGTGCTCCATCGCTGCTATTATTATTATAACACTACCCTCAGATTGCCCCCAGGGCTTTATGAATGTGGAAGCAGAGTGATAACATTGCGCATCGGCTTTACTCTCGACAAATCGGCTCCGGCCGTCCCAATACCAATGTAATTTCCGAAATTGAGTGAGCGAGTGTGTGAATTGAGTGAGGGAGTGAGTTAGTTAGTGAGTGAGTGAGTGAGTGAGTGAGTGAGTTTAGTGAATTATCCGAAGGTAATGTATCAGTGAAGTGAAGTAAGGACCGAGCATGTTGAGATTTCTTTCTTGGGATGAAATGTTGAAATTCACGAAATCAAGAAAGATGACGTGTTGGTGGAAACCCTAAAGTGTATTCTGTGTGGTGCTTTGCAGGTACACAGGGCTCGAGAGTTGTATGAGAATATTGTACCGAGCCACACGGTCTATGAGGTGGACTGTCCAGATCATTGGTGGCGCCGGTTCACCAATGACGGACAATACTTGATTTGTTTCAGCAAGACATATCATGATTTGCTTATCTACCGGCCATTGTGGCCGACCTATTCTTCCTCGTTGGATGCGGTCAAGGAGGTGCCTGCGAGGGTTAAGAAGTTCGACAGCTACTTCAGCTTGCTGCATCACATTCCTCTGGCCAGAGACCCCAACGAAGTCATTTGCAAGGACTTTTTCCTGTGCACGGAGAACAACTTGTATGGCATCTTTGCCACCTCCTCTGCTCCGGACCCAAACGCTGCAGCTACCAGCGGTGCCTTGCCAGAAGTACCCGCCATTGAAAAAATAACGTTCCTGGTGGTGCGGTTTGCTGATGGGGTCGTGACAGGTAGAACTGTCTTCAAGGACGATTTCATCCATCTGGCTCACAATGCGGGTGTTTTCCTGCACGAGAATCTGCTGGCCATCTTGTCCGTTCGCTTCCAGCGCATCCACATTCTACAGGTCCGAGAAGGTGGACATTTCTTGGATGTGCGCGTCATTGGTGATTTCTGCCAAGAAGATGATGAGCTGGTCCTTAATTCTCAGACCCAGGTGAACGTTCTTTTCAACCCCTGAATTACCAAGAAGCCCTCATGTTTATGTAGAAGTTTTGAGTAGGTCTTGTGTGGACTCCCTCTTGTTTAAATGCATTTGTTTCTTGACCAGCACATATAATGGTCTTCACTGATTCTGGTGATGCCACATTTGGTGTCGTCTGAATTATATTTTTCACAGTATGATTGATTGAATTTGTCATTTTAGAATCCTTGGTCCTCTAGGGGTCATACGATATTCTATATTATCCTGCACACTTGTGACACTATTATCATATTTGTGACACATTCAAACTATGTCGTGGTCACCTTTTTTTGGTAGTATTGTGGGTGTGCTGGTTTGGGGATGAGTCCGCACTGACTGAGTGTCCTGTTTGACTGGCAGTCAGAGGCCAAGTTTCAGGAGGAGCAAGCCTTGCAACGTAAAGCTAGAGGCCGGGTTTCAGAGGCCGAAGCGCTGGCCTCAGTTTCTGAGCCCAGTAAAACTCTGGGGATGTGGAGCCCGTGTACCACTTTGATTGATAGGAAGCGGCCACGTCATCGAGACAGTCGAGCCGCACATTCAGACGCTTTTGGTACCTCTTGGGCTCATTGGCAGGATCTGGGTGAAGGTGACGACAGAGCTCGTGCTGCTGAGATCGACATTCTGTACGATGGTTATTTCAGAGGGCTTTTCACGGGTGCCAATGGACCTGCTGCTGAGGATGTGAGCACATTAAATGGCAACGCCAATGCGAGGGTGGACTCGGCAATTCCTCAACGTTCGAACCATATCCGCACATCTCCTGTAGAAACTGGCAGCCATACCAGCTTGCATGGGCGCCGTTTTGCTGACAGTGGGGATCAGTACAACTACGAGATTTCATCCGGACGTCGTTTTCGAGCTGCAATGCCGGGGAGTGCGCGCCGGTTTAGTGCAGGAAGGGATTATGCTTCATACGAAACCTCAACAGGCCGCCCCCATGGGAACACTGGAACCTTGTATAGCAATAGTGGCATAGCCACCCATAGTAACACCTCTCAGCCGGGGCCCTCTGATGCTACTGCTGTCCTCGTGCTCTCCAGTCAGCGAGCGGAGCTGGATTCTAGGGAAGGTCGGATGCGCCCGGTGCCTAGTATGTCTGCAAGCGGGCGGTCGGTGGCGGCTCCTCAAAATCATCATAGAATTCGTGATGAGGTCAGTTTAGGTGACATGTCTCGGCACAGCTTAGAGGGTGGGGATCAGGGCACCTCCAGCACTGGAAATTCTAGAGGTAGGCCTGGACAAGTAGGGCGAGTTAGTTCAGGGTTTTCAGCAAGACCTGCTGGCGGAAGGGGAGGTGGAACTGCAACCGGAAATGCAGCTGTCACTGGTGATGCAACACAGGATGGAGGTCAGATACTACGTGGGCTCAAGCAGCGGCTGTTGTCCTTCATCTTCCAGGGTATTCAGAATGACGACAGGATAAACTCTGCGGTTGTACGACCCTCACCACATTCGTCTTGTATATCTTCTTAGTACCTGGATTTAGCTTTCTTCTGCTCATATTTCCATACTTTCAGAGGTGCGTGAAGATTATTGACACTGAATCTCACATCTTTTGCGCACTAAACTACTAGAGCCTTGTTTTTTTTTCTTATGGAATAGAAAGCTCAACAACTCAAGCGCTTTTACTACCATTTTCAGCACTATGCGGATTTGGTGATGTGGAAGGTATGTCGTGATCTTCTTCACAATTTGATCTTTAGAGAATATTTAAGATGCCTAGTCCTAGTCGCTGGTTTTCTTCCCTTAATAGAGTGTTTTTCATGAACCATGAGAGCGATGTTGGAGAAATGTATAGAAATTGCCGGCAAGCTCACTGCTTCTTTTTGCATTCTGACAGGTGCAATTCCTTGATCGGTGTCATCTGCTCATAAAATTTGGAAGCATGGAGGGGGTGGTAAGTATATTTAGGGTTTTGTTTGACCTAACCTCTCTGTTCTGTCAAACGGTTGCATTTTTGTTGTATTAATTCCAGTGACCTGTTTGTGTCCTTTTTGGGCTTGTAAATTTCTGGTGCCAACTTCACGGCTGGTATCTGCCGTTTGGAGTTTGACGATGTTGATTATATCCACCGTTGTGAAATGCAGGTACTTAAAAACTCTGAAGCTTCCCATCAAACTGCGTTTTTCGCTGTGTACAACATGGAAACCACGGAGATATTGAGTTTCTATCAGGTAATCCTCTATTTGCAAATTGTGTTTCCCTGATTAGCTAGTAACGATTGACACTACGTCGTCGACGATTACAGAGCGAATCAAAACTAAAAATTAATAATTTGAGTCGTCCTTTAATTGGGTCTGTGGATATCGTTAACCCTGCGTCAGTCTAAAATTGTTAGTGCATCTAGATGTATTAAGTTCTTAAATTTGCTCTATGCCTTCCCGTTTTCTTGAGTATGTTGCTAATACATTTTCCTTTTTACACAGAACTCTTCGGAGGAGTTGATGCAGTTGGTGGATCGATACTGGGATCACTTCAGACTGGTTCCACAGCATCCCCTTTACATGAATTTTATCTCCAGCTTTGCAAACAACTCCTATGCTCGTGAGCAGTTGCGTAAGCACAGACATGCATGTCTTTCTGGCAAAGCCGGTAGCTATACGCAGGTAAATTTCTAATTTCTGATTTCGAAGGATTAAAGTGTTCACCCCAGCATCCAGCAACTGAATCACGAACAGATTTAAATCCTTTAACTTTCTAATGCAGTCTCGGATGACTTTCATCCAAGTTATCTTTGCGAACCTATTATCACCCAAGCTATTCTCGATCAATTAAAGCAAATCTCTTGTGTGGGAGTTGTTGATATTGGAGAGGCCTTCAAATGTAAGTTTGTCAATTTTTTCAGGTAGATTTTATGCTTGCAGTGGTCCTCTCATGTACACCTCATATACATCTGAGTCATGCTAATATCTATTTTTGAGGCTAGCATCTGCTTGTGTTCAAAAGGTCGGATCGTTCAGGGGTTGATGGCTCACGTTTATTTTACGTTTTTAAACTTCCTTTTTTCTTTCGTAAAGAGGTTTCAACTTCCGTACTTCATCTGTTGCATGCAGGCCATCAAGAGGACTCTGGCCTCTGTGCCCCACAATTCTCAATCTCTAAGTCCATCTGCATATTTTGATCAGCATCTGTTCCACTATGATGAGAAGGTGAGTATGCTCTAGAGGATCCTGTATTAGAAATATCATTCTGACGCTTCTATTACCGCCTCAGTTGGGATTTTTTAGTTTTTGGAGAGTGCACTTGTGTGCAATGGTGCCGTCTGGGTTGAGAGTCATTCTTACCAACTTCTCCAATTGTTTCTGGCTTCGATGACTCTTACATGTAGAATGTTGATGGCCAACTTTCAGTTAATTTCTTCCACCGATCGGCATAAACCTTGTGCGGAGCATCCGATTAAATTTATTTCTAGGCGTCGATCCAAGTCTCTTAAATTCAAGATTAACCCTGGTTAGTGAATCTTCCTTATATACCTTTTTCATCACATTTGATTTCAATTAAGAGATAGTTAAATAGCTTTTGTTTTGGGTGCTTGCATTAATATACGTAATACATTTGCTTGCTGGCTTTTAAGTAATGTATGGAATCCTTTGCTGATGATGTGCATAATTGGATGGTATTGACAGGCTTGGAGCTTGATTCAAACGATGGCCACGTCAAGCGAGTAGCTTCTTTTTTGTTCCACCCCATTTTTCCTTTCGCCATCTCAGTTCAACAGTCGTACATGCAAACCTCTGTTGTGAATTTCCATTTCAGACGTTGAGCCGGCAATTTTTAGTTTTTAATGATCTCCCATGAGGAAGACTGGTGCACGCTCTCTACTTGGAAAATACCATGTGCCAAACCTAGTATGTAAAGAGCAAAGACAAACAGCTCAATCATGAGTGTCAATGTGTAAAAGCATTTACTTGTATTCTGCACGTAAAAGTAGGTACCATTTAAGTTCATTGCCTTGGAACCTAGATGGAGTTCCCTTGTTTGCACCGGGACTGGTTCATTACCTCATCAATTCCTCATCCTAAATCTTCGAATGCCTTTGCCCTATCTGTGTAGAGTTTATGGGCTCAGTAAATTGAACCCTTCCACCAATGCGACTTCTGGAGTGAGTCGGGATAATGGGAAGGACCAATGTCATTGTATCATAATACACACCATTAGCAGAATTTTTAAAAATCTCTACATAAATTCTACATCTCCTCAAATTTTGAATTCAAAAATAATATGTTTAATGATAAATATAAATGTTAATTTTGCTGATTTTCTGTTAGGTGTCACTTTCACACAATTTTGACTAGTCTTACAACCTCACGGACAAGGAAGGGAGTTGCGTTGCTTGATTTGTTTAGAGTTTTTAACACTGTAATAAGATTATAAGTAAATAGTTTTTCAAAAATGGTTTGATTTTGGTCCGAGATGAGTCTGAATTACCGAGTTGAAGGCTGTAAAATAGATAAAGCAATTGAATGAATAGGTGTAGATGTTCTTTGCGGTGCTGAGGTTTCTTCTGCTCATCATTGACAGATAATCTCATATCTCATATAAGAGGTTCTGCTCACGACATTACAAGATCTTAGAATACAAATTTGGTGTGGGTAGAGAATTTTAAGTAGATGAGTTCTTCAAATAAAACACTCAAATTATTTATCGTATGCTCTTAAGATTTTTCATTCTATGTCTATCATTGGATTGTAGGTACTGCTGGTAACTGTGTACGCGTTCAAAATTGTTACTCGCTGAGAGAAAATGAAGATTCTTCAAATGTTGTAAAGTACTTGTGTGGGTCAGGATGGTCTAGTAATGATGACTTCCGCTCATCATGGAATGCTGTTGTATGTTGTCAAAATATAATTTCCAAGATTGAATTTTATTTTGACTCAAAGTGTATGACACTACAACTGTAAAAGAGGACAAGATTATGGGAGATAATCGTGCCCTTGAAATCCAACGCTTGTAGTATCGTTTTTGAGATAATATGAATTGATCTCAATTGCAATTCCAATAAATAGAATTTTTTTCATGTTGTGGCTATACTTGATGTGATGCAGCTTTCACACTTGTGATTACGCAAGACATTATGATTGTGCGAGACATTGAGTGCTTGTGTGGTTTTTTTGTCATTTGAAGCATGCTTTTAATTTAGTAGCTATCTTTTAATTTGCAAGTTTGAATGAGTGCTTTGAATTGAGACTTGCAGATAATTATTCTCTAAAAAGCTTATGCGAGTTTGACAACGTCAACTTTTTGTGGGAATCGTCGTATGTAACAAATTGTTTTGGTCACCCACATAGTTCATAGATGAGCATTCAATAATTGCAAAAGATGATGATGCCAAGGAATGATCCAAGGTTCTATTTTTTCTTACAGTGCCTCACTGAAGATGGATAGTCACACAATAATATACTCAAAAGAAATTAGTACAATAAATATTGAGATTTTGTAATTAACAATAAAAATGCAAGTAGGAGCGCAATTTTGTTTGGCAGTATTTCTTATTCAGAATATTAGATGCTATTTAAGTTTTG
>CAXARX010000680.1:7500-13555 GCA_963971425.1 Bryoerythrophyllum caledonicum | reverse complement strand
CCCAACTCCCGGGTCCCGGGACTCCGAGTCCTGGGAGTCCTGGGAGTCCCAACTCCCGGGTCCCGGGACTCCGAGTCCTGGGAGCCCCGACTCCCGGGTCCCGGGACTCCGAGTCCTGGGAGTCCTGGGAGTCCCGACTCCCGGGTCCCGGGACTCCGAGTCCTGGGAGTCCTGGGAGTCCCAACTCCCGGGTCCCGGGACTCCGAGTCCTGGGAGCCCCGACTCCCGGGTCCCGGGACTCCGAGTCCTGGGAGTCCTGGGAGTCCCGACTCCCGGGTCCCGGGACTCCGAGTCCTGGGAGTCCTGGGAGTCCCAACTCCCGGGTCCCGGGACTCCGAGTCCTGGGAGCCCCGACTCCCGGGTCCCGGGTGACGGAGTCCTGCGAGTCCTGGGAGTCCCGACTCCCGGGTCCCGGGACTCCGAGTCCTGGGAGTCCTGGGAGTCCCAACTCCCGGGTCCCGGGACTCCGAGTCCTGGGCGTCCTGGGAGTCCCGACTCCCGGGTCCCGGGTGACGGAGTCCTGCGAGTCCTCGGAGTCCCGACTCCCGGGACCCCGAGTCCTGGGAGTCCTGGGAGTCCCGACTCCCGGGTCCCGGGACTCCGAGTCCTGGGCGTCCTGGGAGTCCCAACTCCCGGGTCCCGGGACTCCGAGTCCTGGGAGTCCTGGGAGTCCCAACTCCCGGGTCCCGGGACTCCGAGTCCTGGGAGCCCCGACTCCCGGGTCCCGGGTGACGGAGTCCTGCGAGTCCTGGGAGTCCCGACTCCCGGGTCCCGGGACTCCGAGTCCTGGGAGTCCTGGGAGTCCCAACTCCCGGGTCCCGGGACTCCGAGTCCTGGGAGTCCTGGGAGTCCCAACTCCCGGGTCCCGGGACTCCGAGTCCTGGGAGCCCCGACTCCCGGGTCCCGGGTGACGGAGTCCTGCGAGTCCTGGGAGTCCCGACTCCCGGGTCCCGGGACTCCGAGTCCTGGGAGTCCTGGGAGTCCCAACTCCCGGGTCCCGGGACTCCGAGTCCTGGGCGTCCTGGGAGTCCCAACTCCCGGGTCCCGGGACTCCGAGTCCTGGGCGTCCTGGGAGTCCCGGGAGTCCCGACTCCCGACTCCCGGGACTCCGAGTCTTGGGAGTCCTGGGAGTCCCGGGAGTCCCGACTCCCGACTCCTGGCAGTCCCGGGAGTCTTGGGAGTCCTGGGAGTCCTGGGAGTCCCGGGAGTCCCGACTCCCGACTCCTGGCAGTCCCGGGAGTCCTGGGACAGTCGGGACTTGGTCTCCTGGGACTCCTTGGAACCCCGGAGCGCGATCCCGGACGTCCTCTGCCGGAGCGGGACGCAGTCCCCCTCATATTACTCTCTGTGGGAGCCGGCAGGCCCCCCCACCTGCCGGCTCAGGGGAGTTCGGTTACCACTATTTTTTTTGGAAGACCCCCCACTTCCTCTGGGACGGTCGGGACTGTGACTCCCGGGACAGCAGTGGGAGTCCCGGGTGTTGGAGTCCCGGGTGTCCCTCAAGAAACTTTTAAAAAGAAAAAAAGTAAATAAATATAAATAAAAATAAAAATTCCAATACTATTAAAATAAAAAAGGGCAAAAAATTGAACCATGAATAAAATATCATGGATCATCAAATATTTTCTAATAAATATTTTCTATAAATATTTTCTATAAATAAATAACACATGAAAATGTGTATTATTTCATTACTAAAAAAATACAGGGACCTTCCTGGGCTCATGTGGGACCCCCTTGTCTAATAATATCCATACATTCAATCACGTAACCCATCCCTGCAAATTCCCCAATCAATTTCCCATCCAAAAAGATCCTACATTATCTAAAAATATACAACACATCAAAATATATTTTATTTTAATACCAAAAAAATACAGGGACCTTCCTAAGCCCATGTGGGACCCCCATGTCCAATAATATCCATACATTGCCCCACGTAACCCATCCCTGCAAATTCCCCAAACAATTTCCCATCCAAAAGGATCCTACATTATCTAAAAATAAATGACACATCAAAATATATTTTATTTTATTACCAAAAAAATACAGGGACCTTCCTAAGTCCATGTGGGACCCCCATGTCCAATAATGTCCATACATTGCCCCACATAACCCATCCCTGCAAATTCCCCAAACAATTTCCCATCCAAAAAGATCCTACATTATCTAAAAATATACAACACATCAAAATATATTTTATTTTAATACCAAAAAAATACAGGGACCTTCCTAAGTCCATGTGGGACCTCCATGTCCAATAATATCCATACATTGGCCCACATAACCCATCCCTGCAAATTCCCCAAACAATTTCCCATCCAAAAGAATCCTACATTATCTAAAAATATACAACACATCAAAATATATTTTATTTTAATACCAAAAAAATACAGGGACCTTCCTAAGCCCATGTGGGACCCCCATGTCCAATAATATCCATACATTGCCCCCCATAACCCATCCCTGCAAATTCCCCAAACAATTTCCCATCCAAAAAGATCCTACATTATCTAAAAATATACAACACATCAAAATATATTTTATTTTAATACCAAAAAAATACAGGGACCTTCCTAAGTCCATGTGGGACCCCCATGTCCAATAATATCCATACATTGCCCCACATAACCCATCCCTGCAAATTCCCCAAACAATTTCCCATCCAAAAGAATCCTACATTATCTAAAAATATACAACACATCAAAATATATTTTATTTTAATACCAAAAAAATACAGGGACCTTCCTAAGCCCATGTGGGACCCCAAAGTCCAATAATATCCATACATTGCCCCCCATAACCCATCCCTGCAAATTCCCCAAACAATTTCCCATCCAAAAGAATCCTACATTATCTAAAAATATACAACACATGAATATGTATATTATTTTATTACCAAAAAAATACAGGGACCTTCCTAAGTCCATGTGGGACCCCCATGTCCAATAATATCCATACATTGCCCCCCATAACCCATCCCTGCAAATTCCCCAAACAATTTCCCATCCAAAAAGAATCCTACATTATCTAAAAATATACAACACATCAAAATATATTTTATTTTAATACCAAAAAAATACAAGGACCTTCCTAAGCCCATGTGGGACCCCCATGTCCAATAATATCCATACATTGCCCCCCATAACCCATCCCTGCAAATTCCCCAAACAATTTCCCATCCAAAAAGATCCTACATTATCTAAAAATATACAACACATCAAAATATATTTTATTTTAATACCAAAAAAATACAGGGACCTTCCTAAGTCCATGTGGGACCCCCATGTCCAATAATATCCATACATTGGCCCACATAACCCATCCCTGCAAATTCCCCAAACAATTTCCCATCCAAAAGAATCCTACATTATCTAAAAATATACAACACATCAAAATATATTTTATTTTAATACCAAAAAAATACAGGGACCTTCCTAAGCCCATGTGGGACCCCCATGTCCAATAATATCCATACATTGCCCCCCATAACCCATCCCTGCAAATTCCCCAAACAATTTCCCATCCAAAAAGATCCTACATTATCTAAAAATATACAACACATCAAAATATATTTTATTTTAATACCAAAAAAATACAGGGACCTTCCTAAGTCCATGTGGGACCCCCATGTCCAATAATATCCATACATTGCCCCACATAACCCATCCCTGCAAATTCCCCAAACAATTTCCCATTCAAAAGAATCCTACATTATCTGAAAATATACAACACATCAAAATATATTTTATTTTAATACCAAAAAAATACAGGGACCTTCCTAAGCCCATGTGGGACCCCAAAGTCTAATAATATCCATACATTGCCCCATTTAACCCATCCCTGCAAATTCCCCAAACAATTCCCCATCCAAAAAGATCCTACATTTTCTAAAAATAAATAACACATCCAAATATGTATTATTTTATTACCAGAAAAATACAGGGACCTTCCTAAGCCGAGGTGGAACCCCTAGGTCTAATAATATCCATACATTCGATTTCCTTTTGTTTTGCTTTTTTTTTTAAATTATTTGAATTATATAATTATCTCTCTTTTAATTTTTTTGTATGTTTTTACATGTGAAATATTTTTATGAAAGAAGCATTCATTAAAATATATTTATTTGAGATTTAGGAAAAAAAAAAGCATTCATTTAAGTATTTTTTTTTAGATTTTTTTTAATAGAAGCATTCATTAAAATATTTTTTATTTTAGTCATTTTAAAAAAGAAACCATTGCTTACAAGGATTTTGATTCTGTGGTTGCTTTGGGAAAATAATTCGAGGAATTTTTTTGTCATCATATTGAAGTGATTTGTCATAAATTCGAGCAGTCGAATTAGTGAATTTTGATTACAATGCGGGTATCCTATGCGGGCATTCACTGCGCCACCTAACTCCAAGTCCACGTCACGGCGCCGTCCTAGTCACACCTCCGCTCCCGCTGACATTCTATACACCCGCAAACTTTCGCTGCCAAACCATATGGGTTTAGTAAATTGGAATTGAAACCGGATGGATGTGAGACGCCGCAAAACTGCATAAAAGTTCCACATCCACAGCACCTGTCGGAATCCGACCACTACACTAACTTCCACGAGTCCACGTCACGCACCGTCCAAGTCACACCCGCCTTCCAGCAGAGCCAAATGCCAACTCAGCTGTTCCAAGTAACTATCTCGAAAGAAATTGATCCCCGATGCCATTCTATACACCCCCAAACTTTCGCTGCCAAACCTTATGGGTTTAGTAAACTGGATTTGAAACCGGATGGATGTGAGACGCCGCAAAACTTCATAACGGTTCCACATCCAAAGCACCTGCGCCTGTCAGAATCCGACCGCTACACTAACTTCCACGAGTCCACATCACGCCGCCATCCAAGTCACACCCGCCGTTCAGCAGAGCCACATGCCAACTCAGCTGTTCCAAGTAACCATCTCGAAAGAAACGTGTCCGCGATGCCATTTTATACACCCCCAAACTTTCGCTGCCAAACCTTATGGGTTTAGTGCAGCTGGAATTCGGACTGGATGGATGAAAACAAAGCAAAATGGATGCAGCACCGGGACTTCCCGGGAGGTCACCCATCCCAGTACTATTCCGGCCCAAAGGCGCTTAACTTCAGAGTTCTGATGGGATCTGGTGTAGTAGCCTTGGTATGACCGCATCACGACAGCGAGGGAGAGGAATTCATCCTAGAACCCCGGTCCAGGAAGTCCCGGGACTCCGAGTCCCGGGCGTCCCGGGACTTGGCGTCGGGACAAGGACTCCGAGTCCCGGGACTCCCCGGCGTCCGAGTCCGGGGCGTCCCGGGACTTGGCGTCCGGGCGTCCAAGGACTCCGAGTCCCGGGACTCCCCGGCGTCCGAGTCCGGGGCGTCCCGGGACTTGGCGTCCGGGCGTCCAAGGACTCCGAGTCCCGGGACTCCCCGGCGTCCGAGTCCGGGGCGTCCCGGGACTTGGCGTCCAGGCGTCCCGGGACTTGGCGTCGGGGAGTCCCGGGACTTGGCGTCGGGGCGTCCAAGGACGAGGAGTCCCGGGACTCCCCGGCGTCCGAGTCCGGGACGTCCCGGGACTTGGCGTCCGGGCGTTCAAGGGTTCCGAGTCCCGGGACTCCCCGGCGTCCGAGTCCGGGGCGTCCCGGGACTTGGCGTCGGGGAGTCCCGGGACTTGGCGTCCGGGCGTCCAAGGACTCCGAGTCCCGGGACTCCCCGGCGTCCGGGCGTCCAAGGACTCCGAGTCCCGGGACTCCCCGGCGTCCGAGTCCGGGACGTCCCGGGACTTGGCGTCCGGGCGTCCAAGGACTCCGAGTCCCGGGACTCCCCGGCGTCCGAGTCCGGGGCGTCCCGGGACTTGGCGTCCAGGCGTCCGAGTACAGGGCGTCCCGGGACTTGGCGTCTGGACGTCCAAGGACTCCGAGTCCCGGGACTCCCCGGCGTCCGAGTCCGGGGCGTCCCGGGACTTGGCGTCGGGGAGTCCCGGGACTTGGCGTCCGGGCGTCCAAGGACTCCGAGTCCCGGGACTCCCCGGCGTCCGAGTCCGGGACGTCCC
>CAXARX010000679.1:0-16176 GCA_963971425.1 Bryoerythrophyllum caledonicum | reverse complement strand
AATATCGTGATCGAGGAAGTAATTTGCCCTGTGCGAATCCACGGGCTCCAAATCGCTCAGTGCTTTGCATGCCAGGTACGTGTGTTGGCCACCAATGATGTACCTGTGGCATGTTGGAGAATTCCACCACTTATAGTGTGCTCCGTCAAGCACAACCTTGACGTCCATGGATGCATGAATCCTTGGTTGCAGAAGCTCGATCCCGTCCAACTCCCTCCTATTCTCTTTTGTTCCCAGAGGACCCCGTAGAGGTACATAGTATAGAGGCGGCTTTTCTCGCCATGGTCACAATCCTCTGTAGAATAGGACGAGATGTTCTATGCGCTTCGCGATGATGGGTCTGTACTTCATCGAGTCAAGAGCGACATGAATTTTTGCGGAGGAAATCTTCGTTAGGAGCGTATTCTGCCCAAATGGATAACAAGCGCTAAGACCATCCTCTAACGCCTTGTACATGATGTGTACCTCCTAACCACTTGTCTTGATAGACATGTGGTTGGCAAATGAAAGCGCATCGGCCACGGACTTCACCTTCGGCTCTTTCTTTGACGCCCTCTTCTAAACCACCTTCAAACTCGACTCTCCAATGTTGGGAGTTCCAGCAACTTTAGTCAGAGCGTCGCTAGCCGCTTTCCTGGAGTTCCTAGGCTTCCTCACTATCTTCGACTTTGAGGCTGTCATGATCCCGGCCCTGGAATTCTCCGCGTCCCTGAGGTCTTTCGCTTCTCCAAAACATGTAAGCAAATCCTTCTTTTCTTTAGGGGTAACGTCGATGAAGTGCATCCCGCTCTCCTGAGCAGTGATGCATAGCTCTTGACTGCAGGTCATCCATGAAATTCAAACTGCGATGATGTCCGTGTTTTTGTCAGCCATTTTGACCTTCACTTGAATTAGGAGTCGCACTTTTGACTCATTCTCCGGGTCCTCCTTTATGTCAAGCATAGACGCCACGCTCCCACCCACAAATGTTTTAGAGTTGTGGTTCTCGTTGATACCCAACTTGGCAATCACCTCCTTTCTCAATGTCATGCCCCACGACGTTAACTGCGGGTAAACCTCACATGTGACTCGTGGCTTGCTATCAGCCGGCCATCCCACGTCCACTTCGAGGTCCACAACACTGCCGACGAGCCACTTTGGCTCATTTGGAATTACAATCGTGCGCAACATGAAGGAAGACTTTGATGAAACCACCTGCCATAGACTTCATCGGCGGGTCGCCGACGACCAGAGTGACTAGTGTATACCACATAAAAGGATGTTTGGAGACACCATGACCTGGAAAACCTGAGTACACATTCAGCTTATCACCTCTATGCGCTAGACCTAATACCACAAAGACTTTTACTAGATTGAACTCAGCATTCGTCGGCGGGCCGCCGACGGACACAGTCAAATGTGAATCACAAAATAACATTCTTGAAGACCATATGACGTATTCACTCTGAAACCTGACTACATCCACTTGTGTTCACTTCTGTACGAAAATTCAAACACAACAACAAATTTAACTACACTGAATACAACATCCATTAGCGGGCCGCCATCAAAACACCATAAACTACAAGGGGATCTCAAATACGGAACTCAAAATCCGTCGGCTGGCCGCCGACGATGATGATGTACATACCTCTGCGTTGTTGCTATTTCGTCGGCGGGTGGTAATTACTCGTCGGCTAATAGCTTGCGCTGAAGCGCCTCTGCTAGCCTCCGACAACCATCGGCTGGTGTGGAAAGTCGTTTCCACACAGTTCCGGAAGTTAACCTTAAAATTCGGCATAAACAAAAAAAATTAGTACTAAAAGATTAGTAAAATAGATTAATATAGTGAGAAGATATAAATTAGAAAATAAGGTATCTAAAGGGCGGGTTAAGTCCTTAACAACGATAACGGAATGCATCCACTGGAAGGCTGGGCACGACTATATCCGGCAATGACCAGTGTTCTCTGGAGGAACCCGGAATCGGGAGTTCTTTGGATGATAATTGGAAGATAAAACCATCATGATGACGTCCTTGATGGTGACGTCAGAGCCGTTAGAAAATTCCCGTACTTCGTGGCCGTTATAAAAAGAGGCAACCGACGGGAATCCCCAAAACAGTTGTCTTATCTCCTTTCTCTCTTCTTCCCTCTACTATTTTCTAAGCCGGTTGCTTGAAAGCATCCGGTAGTAGTTTGAGAGCTCTTGTGAGGTCAGTGCGTGCAGGACGGACTCAAGAAGTAGCCACCATGGCCGGAGAGCAAGCTGGGAAACAGGAGAGAGTGAAGAGCACTGCCACCAGAGCACCGCCCATCATAAGGGTGATATCGGAGTACCCAACGGAAGACAAGCACCTTCACGTCGTGTTCCACTTTCAGGACAAGATGGGATGCTCCGGTCTGATGGAGGCACCATGGGGAACTAAGGACGAGAAGATAGTGACGGAGTTGATCGGCACTCCCGACAACCAGTACGACGGAAGCCTTTGAGCTCACCCGGAGAAGTGGACCCGGTCAGAGTGGAAGCAGACCTACGGCTTCCAGGACGGAGACGTCAAGATTGCAGAGCGGAAAGAAGACATCGTCGACAGAGAATTCAACGAACCAGCTGACCCAAATGAAGGCTATACGATTTGTGACCTAACAAATCCACAAGCCCAGATCGTGATAGGGTTTCTAAACCCTATCTTCCACCCGGAGAAACCCAAGCGTCTGGTACTGAAGTGGGCAACAACCTTTTTGGGAGCAATGCGGGGCAAGATCACGGTTGACTGGGCTTCCCTCATGCAAGACCTGATGGAGAGGCTGGTCAAGAGCCTCCACCGGAATCAGAAGATTGGGTCACCCCTTCCGGCCTACCTGAAGCACCTCTACTTTTGGCACGAGCTGCTGAAGCCGGAGGAGCACGACGACTACGAAGAGCTTCTGACCATTCAGAAGTACGGAGGGATGGAGACAAATTATGAGGAGGAAGAAAATACGGAGCCACCTCCGGCGGAAACGCCTCCAAAGCGGAAGAGGAGTCGCTCGGTGCAACCGGAACCGACACTAGTGAGATCTTCACCCACCTGTCTGGACCCGGCCCCAGAAGTTCCGAAGGGTGCGGGGCCTTCAAAGCGATCGGATCGATGCCCGACTCCGGATCTCCCGACACTTACCGGAAGACACAAGAAGGACATCATGGAGCTTCTTCAGCATGTGGCATGGAGGGCGACCCGGATCAACCAACATCTCAACGACAGCACCTCCATGACAAATGACATCATGGGGAGCTCCGGGTCGAGAATTCGGAGGAGATCATGCCGTGGCTGAAGAGCCTTCGAGAGAGCTACTTCCGACTCTAGGCGATGGAAGAGCAGCAGTGATCCATTCTCCAAGCCGGGACAAAAACGCAGCAAGACCTCGCGAAGGCAGATGCAGCGCTGGCGGAAGCCCAAGTAGCCCGGAAGGCAGCAGACGACAAGGCTATCGCATCAGCTCAAGCCCTTGGCGAAGTCCGGGAAGCACTGAGTTTTCCGGTTGACACAGTCAACCACAGCTTCCTCTTCAACAAGCGTTTGGAAAAGGAAGGTAAGGTAAACATGGGCCAAATCATCCGATTCTTTATGGACCACGCCCGGAAGATGGAAAAGAGGTGGAAACAAATGCAACTGGTGGCCAGCAACGCGGCCACCACTGTCATTCAAGAAGAGCCGGAGACGCCAATCCCCACCATCGACCTCACCTCGTCTCCAGATGCAGCTAGACCTTCACGATAGGCACATGAAACCTCCGGGAAAGGTAAGCGACCTATGGATGAGGCTGTGGACACACGTGACGCAACTTCTCCCAAAACATGTGCCAAGGCGCCTCCCAACAGTCCGGAGACGGCTAAGAAGACTCCCCTTCCATCAGCTCTGTTTCAAGAGACTCCTCCCGCCTTCCGGATATCGCTCTCCCCTTACCTACAGCCGCCAGAAGACGACTTCCCCACTATCCAAGGGCCATCCGGACGCAGCCACTAGCCCCAAGACAGCGGTGGAAACCCCCACCAACACGGTAAAGAAGGCCACTCAGGCAGCACCCTCAGTCGACCAACCGGAGCTTCCAGAACTCCAGCTTCAGTCTTCCGAAACTCTAGCTTCAGTCTTCCAGAATTTTCGGATCTCAGATTTGAAATTCCAGATCTTTAGGGATAAGATTTTCTTTAGGATAGGATTTTCCAGATTACTCGCAGATTAGGTAATACTATGATTAGGTAGATTAGCTTGTACTTAGTGAAATGAGTTCCCTCAACTCATGGTCTTGTTTTCTTTTACGTTGAATATATTTTGGAGCTATTACTAGAATTGCTACCTAGTACTTGTGACGAGAGTTGTTATCTTTGTGAGGTATAGGATCCGTTGTTGTAGTACTTGTTGCGGAAGTTCTTTTGAAGGGAGTGGTACTTAATTGTACTTAGGAGTGAGCCGGTTGGGATCTAAATCAGGAGAGCGCCCAGAAGAGCTGGAGGAGATTGTAGAGGTGTTCCTGGTAACCTCCAAGGTCTGGAAGAAGCTAGGAGGGGAAGAGATATATTGTAGTGGAGTTCCTCGTAGTCTCTAGGGCACCGAAGAATCCATATAAACCCAGATTCCCGGTCAAAAGCCAGAGTTTAACCCCACGATAGGAAAAAGCCTGTTTTGTGAATCTAGAAGGAGTCCTCCCTAGTAAACTATGTCACTTTCTCCGGAGAACTACAACAGTGCTACCAGAACGTTGTTGTAGCCCAGACTTGTCTCTGCGTGACCGCGTCTGGAAGGCCTTCCGGATGTTGTGAGAGTATAGGTCCAATAGCAACAACCAATCACCAGTTAGCAGAATAGGGAGAGTGTTTGTTTGGTCACTATAAACTCCGGGACAGTGGGTGTCTAGCCACTTAAAGTCACAAGGCAGTGGAAAATCCGGCCACTTACACAAAATAGGATCAATGGCCTTCCGGTCACTCATTTAAACCTTCCGGAAGTCTCTCTGAGGAGGAACAGAGAGAAATCAAGCCACCTTCCGGTTGTCCGGTAACTATATCCGGAAGACTAATGTATACTTTCCGGATCCTAGTTCTGGAAAGCTGTGTCTAAAGTTCCGGAATCCGGACGGATCCGGATCCGAAAGTAAATAGAAATTGCTAGCCTAAGTAATTGATAGTTAGTAGATATTGAAGATTCTAAAAGGATCAATAGATCTCTGTGAGAACGAAACCGGAGTGGTTTGCTCCGGAAGCATTTAGTGACGATTGAGTGCATTCCGGAGGAATACTGACTCTACGAACTCCAACAGCTGGTGATGATCGGCAGATGGACCCAAACTTGAAGCTTAAAGCCGTAATCGTGCTTAACTAAGCGAGAATACGAAATCAAGAAGAGCACGATTACAAATGACTAAAAATTGGAAGACGACAGGGTTTTGTACTCGGATCCGGTGGATTGTCGCAGCCGTTTGATCTTTACAAGAAGGATGACGGACGGCTTAGACTTCACGCTCGAGTGCTAAGCCTGATCCAGGTATCAATTCACAAGTGACATGCCGTCTCAAAGTGTCGTCTCGGATAAAATCATAGAAACTAAGGTTTTGGGGCCATGATACCTCGAACTGATGTGACATCATTAATGTCGCCTCGACTATCATTTGGCGTAGAGTATAGGGTGTACACCTACGATGTCACTTCAACTGATTTGATTTCATCTTGTCACCTTGTTCCATGTTGAATCTGCAAAATTTGGCGCGCTCTCGATAGCCCTTGAGCAGGTGTCGTTGATCGATTTTGGCAGCTAATTTCAAATTTGAAGTTCGCACGCAATAAAGTTCGCATGATATTCAGGATATGAACTCAATCCCTGGAACTCACTCATCATTTCTAGACTCTCACGCCTCCTATTCAATACTCTCCCTTCTCACGCTCGCAACTGGTAATGATTCTCTTAGAGTCCTTTCGTCCCGAGTCCATATATCTGGTCATGCACAAGTCTGTTATCACTGGTCCAGCCTGGATTCTTTTTATATCTCACTCCTTCCCCTGATTATGATTGGTTATTTAGTGTGATGTAACCGACACTTCATTAAATTAGATCATTCATTAGAAATCAAGTACTACTGACTGTGTGCCCACCAATTTTGTTTTTTGTTCTTAAGTCCGCCGACGGATGATAATATCCACTCGGCGGATGCCTGTTACATCCTTCACATGGTAGACTTTACGTGTAACATTCAGCCGTCGGCGGGCAGCCGACGGCATGGTTTATAAGACCCATTGTCCAAAAACTCTGAATCTAATTTAGGGATTGGTGTGGTTGTTGGTCAGGTTCATCGACTTTGAGATTTCAGAGTTACCCTCGTCTGCAGGCGGGCGACGCAATCATTGTAGCTGTCATTCCCTTATCCTTTGTCTCAAGTGATTTCATATCACTGACGTCAACATGGATTCAAAACCCATGCTGACATTCAGAAGGAACGGGAAGTCTGGACGATGGAAGCTCTGTAGAGGTGTTGTTGTTGCTCTCACTCATTTCGGCCTCTACTTTGCAAGTAGAGCGATCGTCGAGAGAGTCATTCTCAGAGACCCATGGATTATACGTGTGAAGGTTATTGAAGTGTCCGATGCATTGGGGATGCCCATTTCATTTCCTATGGATGGCATTTCCATGTTGCACGACTACAAAGGTTGGTCGATCAATTGGGAGGCCGCTGATCTTAGGCCTTATGCTGACATCGATGAACTTATAGAGGAGCCTGCGGAGAAACCTTTTCTTTTAGTTCATGACCTGAAGCCCATCCAAGAGTTTCTCGACCTTCGCAATGGCATAGAGGTGGTTCTACTTGATGTCAGCGGTGATCAGAGACGTTGTGCAGGAGTTGAAGTCATCGAAAAATGCTCACCGAAGGGTACGTGGGAGGGATTTCTCATTCCTCACCGCTTCTTTATGTTTGTCAGAGTTCAATCTGTCAATTCCAAATACGTCGGCCATCCCGCACATTGCAAGATTCCCTCCATCGGCGCTCTCGGCGATTTTGTGGGCTACCTAGTCCTATGGAGTGGCTATCGGGTTCGTCCCTTTCCACTTGATGTCGGTTCTGATAATGCCCTGGGGGTTGAGTCGGTTGACTCTACATTGAGTGATACTGACATTGAAGCATCAGATGACGACAACCGTTCCGATAGGGTATATGTGGACAATAATAATTATGGGACCCATAGTAATATGGAGGGATCCGTATAGGAGACTGAAATGGCCGCTAGAAGTGACGATGATATCTCATCGGCGGGCCGCCGACAACATAATTATCACTCTTCTGAGAATCCATCCGCTATCCTTGATGGTTTATGTGATCCAAATTTGTTCCCAGACCGACCACAATGGCGGAACAAGTATTGCCAACTCCTAGATGACAACTTGCTTCTATTGGGCGTACCATGATCCAAGTGTGTTTGCCACATGAGGCATGCAATTCAGAGATTTTAGGAGACACTGATGTTGGGGTCCTCTTTGTCTCTGAGCACAAGGATCTTCAGATGACAACAATGCCCTGGCAATTAACTCACACGCGCCTTGAAGGTGGTCTATTTCTTTCTGAGTGCCTTACATTCTGCTCAACGCATAGTCAAGCTGCTTGCGAGGATGACGGGCTTGAGGGTGTGCCAAAAAATCCTTACAGGGGTGTCCGTCGGAAGCTTTTGTCGAAGGATGATTTGTTGGTCTCCAAGTTCCTGCGCCTTCAGAACCCAGATGAGTGTGTCCTTGTTAGCACAAAAAGATGTTGTGAGAAACAATCCTGCCAATTATTTTGTTAGGAAGGCAGCGGCAAGATTCGAAGGAAGTACTACGCATCAAGCTTCAAACAACAACGCAAAATGGCCTATGCTATTGCAGACCAGCTTCACCAAATTCCTGGATTCCGAAAATTATACATCACCCTCATGGGTGTCGATGTTTGTGAAGTCGCTTGATACAACATTCACGGCGTGTCGAAGTCCGCATACTACAACTACAAATATGATTCAAAGATCGGTCGCGTGAATGGCAGCCACGGTAACGCAGGCATTATGCGGCCCAGGCTTCACATCGTTCAGACTCGTCGTACCATGTCCAACATTATCAATACCAGATGCCAAATGAGTTCCGTATCATCAGAAACAAGAGGGTTGCCGCGTTGAAGGTCCTTCCCGTGGCCATGAACTGGAATCACTTCCGTGACATGGCCAACTTTGTAAGTATTGTCTTCACTTTGGCCTATCTTTGTATTTAGCATGATCTGTCTTCTCTGTCGCTTCAGCGAGCTCTGTCGGTGGCCCGCCAACGGAACTCATTCATTGCCTACTGGGCATACCTTTGACACCATCGTCTTTCTGTATTACTCAATGATCCTTAAATATGTCTCATCTAGGTAAACGTCGAATGCTATGCCAAGCCGATTTTGCAATCCGCGGTGAGTAACATGAAAAAGAGGTTCTTCAGGAATGTAGAAGTAAAGTCTATGGGCAGCAACTTCTCCAGGTGCACGGAGTGCAACTTCCTGATCGAGTTTATTGCAAAATATCCTCGCAGGTCAGACAAGTGGCAAGGACTCACGGATGACAGAGACACGCACCTAAACTACCGAAGGGCATGCAAAAATGTTTATTCCGGCTGGTCGGCTCAATCTACTCAGTACCCGTTTGACTTCTTTTGCATAATTCATGACAAGATGGATACCTACAAGGCGGCCATTCCTAGAATGCAGAGGAGTACCAAGGCCACGGCCGGGCTAAGTCAGATTCCGATTTCATGTACCGGCATGCTTAATTATGGACACGGCGACGGAGCCTGTGCTCATTACTCGATGTAGTTATGGCCGGGGGACTCGAATTTTACCATCTCTTCACTCTGCCATGTTCTAAAAGCATTAGAGAGGTGCCCCGTACGAGAGTCCAAGGAGCTTTTCACTTGTCGACCCTTGAATCCTCTCTTTGATGCTCTACTTCTTGGAAAGTCCAGATGTATGTCCTCGATTCCAGAATCTAAAGGAGATCCGTTCCCGTAGGGGAATGCTATCTTGCGAGCAGTGAGCGGTGAGCGGTAAGACGTGAGCGGTGAGCGGTAAGGGGTAAAAACTTTATAGTGCATTTACTTCAAAAATGTAAGTGAAAGTAAAACAAAAGGGACCTCAACTTCTATAATATAAGAATTAATTTGTTATCCTGAAGAGAAATATAATAATATATCTGAAATGACTCAAAAAGAAGCGGTAAGAGGGTAACCTATATCCGTAGACGTTGTCCGTTGTGGGAAGCCCCAAAAATGTAATCAGATTTGAAGTATTAGTTGACACCAGGCAAAACTCCTATGATATCCGTTAACATAAGTGGTTCTCGGAGGGTTATCAAAGATATAGGTTGCAAATCAAAATTATCTAGGAAGAGAAGTTACAATAACTATCTGACGATGAAAGGAAAATGTTTGAGTCCTCTACTGCCTCAAGATCAAGAAATTCGAGAAAACTAAAACCTGAACTATAGGAAGTGGATGCAGACGAAGGGGAATCTACAATTGCCATCTGATTTGCAGCTTGGCCCGCATACGAAGAGAGCAAGAAATCCCTTTCCGGTGAAGCTGCTAACTCCATGAAACTGAAATAAAATGCGAGAGCACAAATTAATATGAGGAAATATAGAAACAACCGATGTAAAATTTAATGTTGTAACTTACTTACTTAAGTAGTTTCTCTTGGTGATCTTGCGGATTGGGGGATCTTCATCAATGGTAAGGTCCACGGTGGTGGGCTGAACAGAAGTGGATCTCGGAGGCTTGGGCATAAATAGTGGCTTCGACACCGCCTCAAATACAGAATTATCGGATTCGAAGCCCACGAAATGCCAACAAGCAGCGCGACACGCTTGAAGGGAGTTACCTGATGGATCAGAGAAAATGATAATTGTTGATTCAAAGGATAAAAGAGAAGCCGAAGAACTAAATCAGAGGCTAACAAATGGTTTAGGGATACCTGTAGATGCAAATGCATCAAAGATTACAGCGCCGGGCTTCGTGAGCGACTCAAATAGCATTCGGAAAAATATGATGCCCTTCTCTTGTCCAGCCCTCCAAGGAACATTACCGCGCATAAACTGAGAAGAGAAGTTGTTGTGATTGAGAAGGACGTCGGTCTCTTCAACTCCCCAACCAGTCTTTGACAGCTGAGCATTCACAATGTATGTGAAAGACTCCACTGGTAACGCGTTCCTCACGTAGAGGAGGATACGGAATCGGTGGGTCTGAATTAGAAAAGACATGGCAAATTATCGGAATTAGTTGGAGTGTAAAAGAAATATGGAGCAATGTCATTGATAAATAATCACTAACCTTTTTTGATGGATCAGATGGCAATGCTAACGGTAATTCGTTAACACCCCACCACTCATGAAGTAACTTGAAATCGTACGCTGCAGCGTATGACCGAACGTCGATACGGATCTGCACGGACTCAGGGATGATAACCATAATGCATCCGAGTTCATGAAGAAATAAATCAGCAAATTCAAAGAGGGCCTCAACAACTGGTTCAGCATAGACATTCCAAGATGGAATGTCTTTAGGATCCCGCGAAATTGATGGAACCCAGAGGCCTTCCGCCATGTCCCCAAGAATGAGGTCAAAACCACGGTGGGGACAAATTGCGCTGCGGGACGTGGTCGAAGTGGGAGGACACACCTGCAAGAACAACAAAAATTGATGTTATTAAGATTGAGTATTTAGGAAGAGAATCATTGTTAGACGCAATTAAGGCAGAAAAAGATGGAAAGCAAAACAAATGGTACAAGAAAACATGGCGAGACTTCACCTTCAGCATGAACTCATTCAGTCGAACCATGCAGGGGTGGTCTTTCCTACCATTCATCATATCCTGGATAGAAGAGAGCTCCACTCTGATTCCTATCTTTGGAACTGACGCGTTCGGTGGAGAGAAGGCGTCATGAAAGGCCTTCATTTTCACCACATGAGAAGGCTGATGCGGAGAAGAGCCCGGAATCTCCGGAGACGGTAGAACATCTGGAATGCTCTCAATGACCACTCGAGCAGAGTCGGCCGCGGCGACAGCTGAGGGAATGACGACCTCAACTTCAGAGTCACGAGATGTAGAACCTCGAGCCTTCTTTGTGGCAGCTTTTCCCTTACACTTTGCTCTAGTTTGCACAGCAGCAGCTTGTACATTCGTCTCCACCCCAATCAGCTCTAGCTGAATGGAATCGCGCAATGAAATGTCAAAGTGAGGTGGTTTCTAGACAAGGCAGTCCACATACCATCCGCAACGCTCCTAGTACTGAGGACCCCAATCAATCTTGATTCCCTCTGATATCATGGTTGAGGGGCTCTTGGAATCTAGGTAGGATGCAAAAAATGGGGGGTTGCGGGTCACGGCCCTTGCCGGCATCAGAATAAACTTGAAATACATGTATAAGGTACGCCTCAAAGCCGATGGAAACCCACACTGATCTACAGGTACATAGTTCTTGTGAACGCCCTTGTCCACGTTGAACTCCCGATAAAATGTTGTATCCCGTAGCTGAATCCGCATTTCCTCAACGTAGTCCAAAATTTGCGTGATTGGATCGCCATTATCGGGGTCGTAGTTCACTTCGACACCAATATCGAGCAACGAGCCATCCAAGAGCTGCTCAGCTTCAGTAGACAACTGCGATAAGGATTCAACGTATTAGAAACTAAAACAGAGAAAACATACTTCAGCTGCTCAGCTTCAGTAGACAACTGCGATAAGGATTCAACTTTTTAGACTCGGAACTTTTATAACTTAAACAAAGAAAACAAAGTGAATTTATAGTGGGTACCTGAGCCCACCACGATACTTAGTGAAGCCAATCAGGGAACTCACTATCTGGAAACTTCGTCTTTGGAAATGTGAGAGATTCTCAAAGATTTCCATCTCTATTCCAACGCTGGAGCCATTTCACTTTCATTACAGGATCCATGGCAGATGTCACGAGCATACTTAGCTTCTCATGGATCATCTCTGTGTTGTCTTCATGAGCCTCGTAATGAAGCTTCACTTGACTAAGGAATGCTGGAGTATGCTTGGGATCTGCAATTGGAAGATGTTTTCGCAGCTCTGAAAGAGTGGAGCCCTTCATCTTCTCAACAGCTTTTCTCACAAAATCGTGAGCATTACTTGAAGTCCATTCCTTGGGATCCGGAAATCTCTCAGCAAACTTCCTCTGCGCCACCACAGCTGCTTCTCCGATCTCTTGCTGTGAATACACGATAAAGTTGTCAAGTACAACTCAAGTCAGTTCAGAGAAATCAAATGAAGCACTCAGACACACTAAACAATTTGTACTTGGAAAAGGAAGTGTGTCGCTGCCGGCACACCATTTGCTTCATTAGTGTCCGAATTTGAAGTCCTATATCTAGGCAATCTTTGTTCACAAGTATGGCCAGATCTAAGTCTAATGGGACTTAAAAGAAAGGTTTGGAGAATGATTCAGGTTTGTAAAGTATCACACCAACACATGATTGAGTTCTTGATTTACAACTACGTCTTATTATTTGATTCGCATCTTTGAAGATGTGCAATGTTGTGGGGGAGTGCCGCTAGCGGCACACCTCCCATCGCTCATTCCTTGGCACCTTTTAAGAACCAAGGTGTGAGCGTTGGGAGGTGTGCCGCTGGCGGCATACCTCCATAGCGTTACGCAATCACTCATAAGCACGACGCTGCGGGGGTGTGCCGCCAGCGGCACACCTCCCATCCCTCACACCTTGGCACCTTTTAAGAACCAAAGTGTGAGCAATGGGAGGTGTCCCGCTGGCGGCACACCCCCACAGAGTTGCGCAATCACTCATTAGATTGACTCTGTGGGGGTGTGCCGCCAGCGGCACACCTCCCATCGCCCATATTGTGGCACCTTTGAATGGGCATAACTCACTCAAACATAGCCCAAATTCAGCGTTTGAGGTGTAGTTTGACATCTAAATTTTTTGTAAATGCCAAAAAACATATTGCACGCTTAATTTGGACTATTTTCGAGTGAGATATGGCCATTTTAAGAACCAAAGTATGAGCGATGGGAGGTGTGCCGCTGGCGGCACACCTCCATAGCGTTGCGCAATCACTCATAAGCACGACGCTGCAGGGGTGTGCCGCCAGCGGCACACCTCCCATCGCTCATACCTTGGCACCTTTTAGGAACCAAGGTTTGAGCGATGGGAGGTGTGCCACTGGCGGCACACCCCCATAGTATCGGGCAATAACTCATAAGCACGACGCTGCGGGTGTGTACCGCCAGCGGCACACCCCCACAGAGTCGCGCAATCACTCATTAGCACGACTCTGTGGGGGGGTGTGGCCAGCGGCACACCTCCCATCGCTCACACATTAGTTCTTAAAAGGTGCCAAGGTGTGAGCGCTGGGAGGTGTGCCGCCAGCCACATACCCCCACAGCATTGCGTATCCCCTCCTACGCACAACGAACTCCTATTTACTGACAGAATCAAACTCTCAAAATCCAATTTAATCTGACTGAAGGAATTTGGACTCTGCAAGTGGATTAAGGAAGATACCTAATAGAGGATAGAGTTCAATGACTTCAGCGTAAGCGTGTACCACGTCCTTTTTGCACAGTTTTGCTTTGTTTGAGCTGCATCGATTTCCGCCTTCGACACCTGTTTCTCGAAATAGTTCAAAGGCTGCCCTGCCATGCCTTGAATTCGGTAGAGCTTGTGAACAAGATTTGTTGTCACAAAAGATTTCTGGTATCGCCTGCATAGGTAGATCATTAAACCATTTAGACAAATTTTTCATTTGATGCAGAAGATTAAGTTGTTTGCACACAAAGAAATCTCACCAGTTTACTTGATGCAGCGTAGAAAGTAGGATTGGAACGTAACCATTGACATTCAGCAGAATGGACTCCACCGCATAATGCCAACTGGGGTCATCACCATGGTCCTGGTTTATCACTGGCAGCCAAGCCTGCAGCCAATGGTTGCCATCCTAGACATGAAACATCTTCTTCGAAAAGACTCTGAGGTTAGGATCCGCATTCAACCTCAATTCGAATGCCTCGTTTGCAGCAATCCACGCTAGACTCCAACTATTCAAGGTATCCTCAGAGACATCTATAGTCTTCCCCTCGTGATTTTCTGTTGCAACATAGAACCCACCTGAACCTTCCATATAGCCGTTGTCGTGCACAAACACATCGTGCAAAGATAACATCGTGCCAATAGGTGAGAGCGCACAATTAGAGGCAAACTCGGAGCAATGGTGACTATACTATCACAGTTGCCTCTGTAAACAACGAAAACAATAGTTCACAAAGAAACTATCAACCTCCAACAACCTAGGCTAGGGAAAAAGAAATAAATACCTAGACCATAACATTTAGTAATTGGTCTACAAGGACCCCTTTACTCGCCCCCTTCGCCTGTGTTGAAGCCCCTTTCACACCGGCGAACCACACAATTAACGTAAAGTGTATGAACGACCGAGCATGAAAACCTCTCAAGTCCAGAAAAATCAAGGTAACCTATAGAAAAGACACTAATAGACCGTGTAGACAAAGGATAGGCCGGGTGCAATGAGAGCCCCATCGTTAATCGCCTCTAACACTTTTAATGGCTAGACTTTGTCTACGTAGACTCTTAATGTGCTAAACAATTTGGACACGACCATTGACCCACTGGTACCTCTAGAAGAGGTGGGGTGAGACATTCTAGATGCCACCCCGTAGAACAAAGGTCACAAATGACCATTGTGGCTGCCTGTTTGGCACTACCACACAATTGACATCGCAATCTAGCGGAGATGTGAGAAATACCAGGATTTACCGTGCCATCAATGTGTGGTAAATGGCAAGGAGCGCAATTGCGCTTGTGATCCTTCCATATCTTACCATCACGACCCTCCAACAGTAACACTCCTGAGTGCTTCACCTCACGAACTCGCAAGATCACCCGTCCCGCTGTCACATCCAAGGTGGTGGGCGCTGCTTGCTGCAAATACACATAGTCTCCAGGAGTAAACCGTCGCACTTGCGGTCGGTAGCCTCCTCCCCGTATTGTAGCATAACGCAACGTATCCCGATGTTGAGCAATGGAAAGATTCTCCAATGCCATAGGCATCACCCGTTTGAACAAATCCGCACGTTGCTCACAGACTTGAGCCCACGTATCTGGATTGTCCATGTTAGCCAACACGGTGTCAGCATCTGCCTGAATGGCCTTCGGTAACACCGGTTGCCTTCCAAACAACAAAAAGTAGGGAGACAAGGACGCCAAAGATGCTTGCTTACTAAACCGGTAGCCCATGGCTATCCACGGTAATTGCAAGTCCCAATCTTGATGATGTCCCTTCTTCAAACTATACTTCCGAAGCCCCATCTTGACGGTTTGCACCATGCGCTCCGCCAAGCCATCCGCTTCGGGGTGATCCTTCGAAGTAGTGCGGTGATCTATCATCGCTTGCTCACACAACGTTTGAAACTCACCCAAGAATTCCCTTCCTTGGTCTGTGAGAACTTCTGCTGGAGCTCCAAAGCGACTCAAAACACGATCCAGAAAAGAGTAAGCGGCCCCCTCACTAAACTTGTCAGGCAACGCCACCAATTCTATCCATTTTGAGAAGTGCTCGATCATCACCAACACATACTTATTGTGTCGAGGTGTCATTGGCAATGGACCAGCAAAATCTAAGCTCCACCTATATCCCAAGCCCATAATTGGCAATGGTTGGAATTGTGGCATCGGAGCGTTAAAAGACGCTCGCACACGATCACAAACCATACACCGGGCTACCAAAGCTTGAACTTGAGTTTGCATTCCTCGCCACCAATAGTGAAGCTGGAGCAAGCTATAAGTCCTCCGCACTCCAAAGTGCCCAAGGTCTTCATGCGTGTCCTTGATGAGCTTCACTCTCTCCAATGGAGTTGGCACAACCTTTCGCGTGCCATCCGGCCACACCCTCAAAAGGTGAGTCCTCTCCCACACGAACCGTTTGGCTCGTTGTGAGACCCGATCTCTCTCCTTAGCCGGCCACGTAGGCACCATTTCTCCATTCTTCAGAAAATGCATCACGTTTGTGTCTTCAAAGATGTCTTTGGCGCCCCCAGATTCTTCACCGACATCCTCATCTACCGTGGCCACAGTAGAAGCTCCGGTGGCATCTCCACGCATCGCCAATACACTTAGAAAGGC
>CAXARX010000678.1:0-10643 GCA_963971425.1 Bryoerythrophyllum caledonicum | reverse complement strand
CCGTGCCTTCATGCAGATCACGTCGTATCGGACATGGTTGAAGGGAGGCATGTTAGGAAAAGGTCCGGACAAAGGGACACTTCGGTTGCGATCCGCACAATCTTTGAGTGATCTAAAACTCATAGCTGAGGTTGTAAAAAACTTCCCTCTGGCTGAGGATCTATAGATGACGACGGGCTGCCTAGAAGGTGGCGAGATTTTTGGGTCTACCAAACGGAAGCTTAACATGCCACCAGGGTCTAGCCACGATTCCCACCGATCGGATACAGTGAACTACTCTCTTCTAGGCGATGGTAGAAGGGTCACTCGGGCCCGCATTGAAGAGGTCCTCAGCGGATATGACTCTGGACTTTAGCACACAACATCCGTTCTGGAATCAGACTGTGCTCCATCCAAGTCGCACATTGCCCGCCTCGAGAAGAAGTCTGCTGGAAAATGCCAAGCATTGCAAGCTCACACTACGCAGTCGTGGAACACAAAAATTGTGCGTGGGAGTCATGGAACTCCAGCCTCTACATATGCTGGTATGAAGAAGGATTACAGATCCCCACGGAATGTTGCTGCTGAGTTCTGGTTTTGTCCCGAAGATATTGGCCGGTGTGTTAAGGGATCGAAGAAATTGTTTGTGGTGGATTGGCCAGCAGTTCCAATGACATGGCTTGTAAAGTGTGGCACTAATCTAACTTTGAAGGAGGTACTAGCGTTGGAGGAAGCAGGTTTCCAATTGCAGCAACGTGGAGCTCTTTCTCCGCGAAGACAATTTCAAGTGTCTATGGACATGCCACTTCCACGATCAGACTTCCCCACTCCACTGAATCCGAATTCTTACCACACCTTTCGTCACGGCTATACGATTCGAAGAACGACAGATGCTCCCTCGATTGAGCAACGCAACAAGTGGTCAAGCGTTGCTCTTATGAATAATTGCTACGTCTCCAACCTTTTTGCGATACCGTACCTAGGATGGGGATGCGTTATCGCTCTTCTAACAGGGAAGGAGAAGTCCTATTGCGTGACATTCACAAACCTGCCAAGGTGTTCGTGCCCTGATTTTTTGATGATGCAATCGGAGGCATTGGAGAAGAAGGGGAAATGGATGTATTGCAAGCATGTGTACTAAGTCTTACGATACCTATGTAAGTTGGACTACCATGAGGACTTATTCATGCATGCTCCAAGCTACAGCTTCAATGAAGTCATGCGCATTCTAGAGCTTGCCAACATCGCTAAAGAAGCGTGAGAAAAGCGATGAAGTCATAGTTTTCAGGAATATCTACGATTCTAGATTGCTCATAGGTAGCGTCGCGGAGTACATGTTAAATTACTATTAGATTTCATGACTATGATTAATACTCATCAAAATTCAATAAATATATCTATTGATATTGATATGAGTAGTAAATTGTCATACTCCACATCCACTACCATTTGCAATGGTGAATTTTGGACTCAATTTTTTCAAAATAGACGGTATCAATTTCTTTGGAAAATTTCTATAGATTTGTCTACATCATACTATGAATTGCCAATGTGATTCCCCGGTATTATATGGATGAGACCTATGTAATGTACTGGTGATACCCGTTTCATAACAATGAGATACCCACCGTCTTCTGGATTTTAGATAGTTATAAAATTTTCTTAGCCAATTGATAAGAAGTCGGGTGCAATTCTGAGCTCCATCGTTAATCACTACTTAGTCTAAATGACCAAGAATCCCTAATACTAATTTTAATCTAACTATGGGGTCTTTTGGACACCCTTGATCCTAGTACTCCTACGCTTAGGGGACTCGTCCACTACTCCCTTCGCCTTTTCCGCCCTTTCCGGAGATGATTCTGGCACCTAGCCCTTGCTTCCGGAAGTTGGAGGAGTCGGCGTCCGGTCTTTGATTGGCGGCACCACTTGCTTTGCCTTCTCAGCTGTTCCGATCGATGTTCACATCATGTCTCGAACACTCGAATTCTCCTCATGAAGCCCTCTGGAGTGTAGAGAGGTTGACTTCTGGAGGATGGAGGAGGGAGATAAGGAAGGTAGCCGAAAGACTGGAGAGGTCTCTTGGAAGAATGCTTCCGGAAGCATATTCTTCCAAGCCTTAAGCGTCTCTATGCTGGGGAGGAGGACGTTACCCAGCTCATGGGGGAAGACGCGTCCAGAGTTCCCAGAAGCTCCTTGTGCGTCCCCGAAGTCTTCGGAGCTTTTCTTGATGGTCCGGCTTCATCCAGTGAGGAACCAAGGTTGATTGATGAGGTAGGCGCCTCGGGTTCCTCAAGCGCCATGTTGTTGACCAAGAGCTGCATCTAGCTCCCGGTCTTGTCCATCTTCCGGCCGTGGTCTATAAGGAACCGGATGATTTGGCCCCGATTCAACTTCACTTCCTTCTCTAGTCGTTGGACGAAGCTATCTTGCATGCGGTGAGGCATGAGCGGTGAGCGGTGCGACGTGAGCGGTGAGGCATGAGCGGTGAACGGTGAGCGGTAAGAAAAAAGTTGGTAAAAAGTTTTGAAAATTGTCACTTTTTACCATATAAAAGTTACTTTTTCACTATATGAAAGTTACTTTTTTACTATACGAAAGTAATTTTTTTACTATACGATAGTAATCAGACTACAGGAACTGAAACTTATGTTACCAAAAATAATCTAAAATAAGGATTCCAAGACAACCTTATGACTGAGAAAGGAGCAAGACAATTTCACGTATATGACCGCCGGCAGAAATTGTGAAAAACAAACCAAAAAGAGGAAAAAAAACGTAAGTAAAAAAATATGAGAGAATAAAAGAGAGAAAAAAGTGACAAAAAAGATAAAAACAAAGTGAAAAAAAATTACAAAAAAGTGAAGGTTGAAAAAGTGGGAAATAAAATTATCAAAAAGACATTGAGCGATTCAAGAACAGTTCAAATTCTTGCCAATACAGCGGTGGCCTTGTAGTCTCACTGTCTCTTACATATTATAGAAAATAGGTAAAAGGGTTACTTTGTGAAATCAAACATTAGGTGCAGCCCTCTTTCTGAAGCAAGACTTCGAGAACACGCTTAATCTCGTTGAAGCTAAAACTAGGGGCGTGCATAAAGACTTCCACCTTTGGATCTAGCTCACAAACAATGGTGAAGATAAAATAAAGGTGTTTGCAGTAACACCATTGAGGACGTCTGCCAAGAGACTTGTTGGACATCTCCTTGAAAGACAGGCAGTCACAACTAGGAAATTGGCTGATAGAGATCATGTAGTTTGAAACTTTAGTTATGGATTTGGACTCGAACGATAGAATGCAGCCAAAGGCAGGGTCAGGGAGCATAAGAAGGTTACTGACTTTTCCAAGAACCGAAAGCGTAGATGCGTAGGTGTTCCAATGTCTGGTGGCTGGGGCCTTCGGATTCCAGCGGACGTTCTTGCCAAATCTTCGCTTTGGATGCTCATCTGAGTTCACCGGAGTTGGAACAGATTTCAGGTCAAACAATGCACCATCCTGAGAGAACAACTTCTGGGGAGAGAGCATTACATGTGATGCGAGACAAAAACCTGTATTTCCAAGACGTTCAATCTCGGCCTTCGTAAGGGACGTGCCAGATTTCACCGGCCAAACTTCAGGGACCACTGGCTTAGAAATTACCCAATCCTTCTTTGATTCCATCACACAACGATTGATGTCATTGTTACAGAAGAAAAACTGCATCTTATCAAGCCGCGTCTTCTTATAGTTCTTTATCATGCTAGTGTAAGTCGGTGCGGCAGTACTCTTGTTGTTCTCCACAATTCGAGCAGTACACTTCTGCTTCGTACCAGCCTGTTGTGCAAAACAGGCTTTCACTGATGTCCTCGGAAGCCTAGCAATATGCCAGTTGCTCTCGTCACAGGCAGTCTCCAACACACCCATATTATGGGTTACCCTTGTTGAAAATCCAGGTCTAGGGGTACTGGCGAGGTTCGTTGGAGCTTCCGCAACTGTTGAATACATACAATCGTCAGTAGTAAGGTCCATAGTAATTCGTGAAGACACCCTTGTCGCGACTCTAGGACGTGAAATGCTGATTTTGTCTGAACGATGAGAATCGAACTCAAATCCGGGAGGAAGGTCTGGCTTTCGTTTCACGGACAAGAAGACTTCCTCTCCTTCCAAATGCGGAGGGCGAGTGCAAAACTCAGCAGCTCCAGACATATTACAGAAAGCCTCATGAAGAGATATTGAGTTCCCCGAACGTTGAATAATCCAATGAGCAGCACAAAGTCAAAGCTCTTCCTTCCCAGGCCCTTGCCCTCCTCGCTCACCTTTCAAGTATTGATAGCAAGCCACGACTTGCATGAATGCCCAAACCATGTCATCGACAGCGGCAACGTATAAATCATTTCCACGTTTTTCCGACTGCTGCAACCACTTGTTGTGGATATTCTCCGCTAAATTGCAAGATGGCATTTCAGCCAATTCAGATTCGGTTTTTCAACTATGTTTTCATTGCAATGTGAGACAGTGAAGGATACGTTTTTTGCCTTCCGCTCAAGGTCTTTTTCAAATATATAAGGGTCAGTGCGAAATTCGTGTCGTGGGATCGGGGAGGTTTCGTGTGCGGAATTTGTGTCTCCAGACTTCGTGGATCCGATGACGGAGATGCCTACGCCTTCTCGTGCAAGTCTTCTTGGTTCAGAGTGATTATAGGTGTTACAGGTGATTGAGTCAACATGGTGTTTTAATCTGTAATGTATGCTTAATAATTCATATCCAACTTTCTCTACCCAGTCCAATTTTATGCAGCCAGTATCAAAATCGTGCACTGAGATTGCGAACATAGTGTTCGCTTTGCGAAGTGCGTGGTCAGAAACATGTGTACTTCTGTCGGGCCATAACTCGGTTCGGCCTGTTGAGATCATTGTTGAGTCTCTCTCTTGTTGTTGTTTAGCTCCGCCTTATGCAGAATGTATTGGAATATGCACGATGCTTTGTCGCTCATTAGTTAGAGAAATGAGCTCCATTCTCTAATTTGGATAGAATATCTCTTCTGATTTTTTTGATCATACTATGTCTTGTTAAAGTTTTGATGGATTTTTTTGCACAATTATCTCCATTTATCGGATGATGTCATTCTTGTCCCATTCTTGTCCCTCTAATGTTCTCTCAACTAAATTTGCAGAAATAGAGAGCCAATCTGATGTGTCAGTTTGCGGAGATGAACCAGATACTGAAATGGAGATACTGAACTCCTTGAATTTTGTTGTGCAGCCATCAGGTAATTATTAAAAAAGAAACTTATTCTCAATGGACTTGTGATTTGATCACTAACAAATCAGTATTTGCAGGAAGTGCCCAAGCGTTGGATTTGAATGACAATGGAGCAGAAAGTGTCAATGTTGCTGAAGTTTCTTGATGTGCAAACAACTTAATCTTCTGTAGCAAATGAAAAATTTGTCTAAATGGTTTAATGATCTACCTATGCAGGCAAAACCATAAATCTTTCGTGACAACAAACCTTATTCACAAGCTCTATCGAATTCAAGGCATGGCCGGGCAGCCTTTGAACTATTTCGAAAAACTGGTATCGAAGGCGGAAATCGATGCAGTTGAAGCAAAGCAAAACTTTGCGAAAAGGACGTGGTACACGCTCACGTCTACGTCATTGAACTCTGTCCTCTATCATGTATGTCCCTTTATCCACTTGCTGAGTCCAAATTTCTTCAGTCAGATTTAATTGGATTTTGAGAAATTGACTCTGTCAGTAAATAGGAGTTTGATGCGCATAGGAGGGGATGTGCAATGCTATGGAGGTGTGCGGCCAGCAGCACACCTCCCAGCGCTCACACCTTGGCACCTTTTAAGAACCAAGGTGTGAGCGATGGGAGGTGTGCCGCTAGCGGCACACCCTCACATTATTGTAGATCTTCAATGATGCGAATCGAATAATAAGACGTAGTTATAAATCAAGAACTCAATCATGTGTTTGTGTGATACTTTAGAGACCTGAATCATTCTCCAAACCTTTCTTTGAAGTCCCATTAGACTTAGATTTGGCCATACTTGTGAACAAAGATTGCCTAGATATAGGATTTCGAATTCGGACACTGATGAAGCAAATGGTGTGCCGGCAGCGGCACACTTTCTTTTCCAAATGCAAATTGTTTAGTTTGTCTTAGCGCTTCATTTGATTTCTCCAAACTATCTCGAGTTGTGCTTGACAACTTTATCGTATATTCACAGCAAGAGATCGGAGAAGCAGGTGCGGTGGCGCAAAGAAAGTTTGCCGAGAGATTTCCGGATCCCAAGGAATGGACTTCAAGTTATGTTCACAATTTTGTGAGAAAAGCTGTTGAGAAGATGAAGGGCTCCACTCTTTCAGAGCTGCGAAAACAACTTCCAATTGTAGATCCCAAGCATACTCCAGCATTCCTTAATCAAGTGAAGCTTCATTACGTGGCTCATGAAGACGACGCAGAGATGACCCAGGAAAAGCTAAGTATGCTCGCGACATCTGCCATGGATCTCGTGATGAAAGTGAAATGGCTCCAACGTTGAAATAGAGTTGGAAATCTTTGAGAATCTCTCAGGTTTCCAAAGACAAAGTTTCCAGATAGTGAGTTCCGTGATTGGCTTCACCAAGCAACGTGGTGGGCTCAGGTACCCACTATAAATTCACTTTGTTTTCTTTGTTTAAGTTATAAAAGTTCCCAGTCTAAAAAGTTGAATCTTTATCGCAGCTGTCTACTAAAGCTGAGCAGCTGAAGTATGTTTTCTCTGTTTTAGTTTCTAATTTGTTGAATCCTTATTGTAGCTGTCTACTGAAGGTGAGTAGCTGTTGGATGGCTCGTTGCTGGATATTGGTGTCGAAGTGAACTACGACCCCAATAATGGCAATCCAATCACGCAAATTTTGGACTACATTGAGGAAATACGGATTCAGCTATGGGATACAGCATTTTATCGGAAGTTCAACATGGACAAGGGCGTTCACAAGAATTATGAACCTAGGTATCACTGCGGGTTTCAATTGGCTTTGAGGCGTACCTTATACAGGTATTTCAAGTTCATTCTGATGCCGGCAAGGGCCGTGACCCGCAACCCCCCATTTTTTGCATCCTACCTGGATCCCAAGAGCCCCTCAACCATGATATTAGAGGGAATCAAGATTGATTGGGGTCGTCAGCACTGGGAGCGCTGCGGATGGTATTTGGACTGCCCTGTCCAGAAACCGCCTCACTTTAATATTTCATTGCGCGATTCCATCCAGCCAAAGCTAATTGGGGTGGAGACAAATGCACAAGCTGTTGTTGTGCAAACTAGAGCAAAGGATATGGGAAAAGCTACCACAAAGAAGGCTCGAGGTTCTACATCTCGCGACTCTAAAGCTGAGGTCGTCATTCCCTCAGCTGTCTCCGTGGCCGACATTGCTCCAGTGGTCGCTGAGAGCATTCCAGATGTTCTACCGTCTCCGGAGATTCTAGGCTCCCCTCCGCATCAACCTTCTCATGTGGTGAAAAGGAAGCCCTTTCATGACGCCTTCTCTCCACCGAGCGCGTCAGCTCCAAAGATGGGAATCAGAGTGAAGCTCTCTTCTATCCAGTATATTATGAATGGTGGAAAAGACCACCCCTGCATGGTTCGACTGAATGAATTCATGCTGAAGGTGAAGTCTCGCCATGTTTTCTCGTACCATTTGTTTTGCTTTCCATCTTTTTCTGCCTTAATTGCGTCTGACAATGATTCTCTTCCTAAATACTCAATCTAAATAACATCAATTCTTGTTGTTCTTGCAGGTGTGTCCTCCTACTTTGACCACTTTCCGCAGCGCAATTTGTCCCCACCGTGGTTATGACCTCATTCTTGGAGGCATCCTGGAAGGCCTTTGGGTTCCATCAATTTTGCGGGATCCTGAAGACATTTCATCTTGGAATGTCTATGCTGAACCAGTTGTTGAGGCCCTCTTTGAATTTGCTGATTTGTTTTTTCATGAACTCGGATGCATTATGGTTATCATCCCTGAGTCCGTGCAGATCCGTACCAACATTCGGTCATACGCTACAGGCTACGATTTCAAGTTACTTTGCGAGTGGTGGGATGTTAACGAATTGTCGTTAGCATTGCCATCTGATCCATCAAAAAAGGTTAGTGAATATATCTCAATGACATTGTTACATATTTCTCTTACACTCCAACTAATTCCGATAATTTGCCATGTCTTTTCTAATTCAGACCCACCGATCCGTATCCTCCTCTACGTGAGGAACGCGTTACTAGTGGAGTCTTTCACATACATTGTGAATGCTCAGCTGTCAAAGACTGGTTGGGGAATTGAAGAGACCGACGTCCTTCTCAATCACAACGACTTTTCTTCTCAGTCTATGCGCGGAAATGTTCCTTGGAGGGCTGGACGAGAGAATGGCATCATATTTTTCCAGATGCTATTTGAGTCGCTCACAAAGCCCGGCGCTGTAATCTTTGATGCATTTGCATCTACAGGTATCCCTAAACCATCTGTTAGCCTCTAATTTAGTTCTTCGGTTTCTCTTTTATCCTTTGAATCAAAGGTTCTCATTTTCTCTGATCCATCAGGTAACTCCCTTCACGCGTGTCGTGCGGCTGGTCGGCATTTCGTGGGCATCGAACCCGATAAGGTTGTATTGGAGGCGGTGTTGTAGCCACTATTTATGCCCAAGTCTCCGAGATCCTTTCCCGTTCGGCCCACCACCGTGGACCTTATCATTGATGAAGATCCTCCAATCCGCAAGATCACCAAGAGAAACCGCTTAAGTAAGTCACAACATTAAATTTTACTTCAGTTGTTTCTATATTCCCTCATATTAATTTGTGCTCTCGCATTTTATTTCAGTTTGATGGAGTTAGTAGCTTCACCGGAAAGGGATTTCTTGCTCCCTTTGTATGCGGGCCAAGCTGCAAATCAGATGGCAATTGTAGATTCCCCTTCGTCTGCATCCACTTCCTATAGTTCAGGTTTTAGTTTTCTCAAATTTCTTGATCTTGAGGCAGTACATGAGTCAGACATTTTCCTTTCATCGTCGGATAGTTATTGTAACTCCTCTTCCTAGATAATTTTGATTTGCAACCTATATCTTTGATAACCCTCCGAGAACCACTTATGTTAACAAATATCATAGAAGTTTTGCCGGGTGTCAAGTGATACTTAAATTCTGATTCCATTTTTGGGGCTTCCCACAACGGACAACATCTACGGATATAGGTTACCCTCTTACCGCTTCTTTTTTAGTCATTTCAGATATATTATTATATTTCTCTTCAGGATAACAAATTAATCCTTATATTATAGAATTTGAGGTCCCTTTTATTTTACTTTCACTTATATTTTTGAAGTAAATGCACTATAAAGTTTTTACCCCTTACCGCTCACCGCTCACGTCTCACCGTTCACCGCTCACGTCTCACCGCTCACCGCTCACCTAAAGTTTTTACCCCTTACCGCTCACCGCTCACGTCTCACCGTTCACCGCTCACGTCTCACCGCTCACCGCTCACCGCTCACTGCTCGCAAGATAGCATTCCCCTCTAGTCGTTTGTCAAAGAGGAGGCTCTAGTTGACCGTGTCAATTGGAAAACTCAGTGCCGTCCGGACTTTCACTAGTGCCTGGCTGCCTGCGTTGATGCATTGGCCTTGTCTTCTCCCTCCTTCCAGGCAACATGTGCCTCTTCCAACGCTACCTCCGCCACCCCTAGCTGTTTCTAGAGTTTCGCAGGCCCTTGGATCAACGGGACATGCTGTTCCTCTCAGGGTTGTCTACATAGACGGACATAGGCCCAAAGACAAGGGACGGACGGACAGTAGGATGGATAGACAGGACGGACAACACTTTTTGGCGGACAGCTGCGTGTAAAAAAAATTACAAACCCTAAATCAAATTTTCAACTTACCCCCTAGTAAAATACGTGTGCACGACACGTCAGACGGCTTTCCACGTCACTTCAAGGGGCAGGCGCGTGCCTTCGGACCGCGAGCGCAGCATTTAGGGCGGGGTGCGTACCAATCTGGACCGGGCGCGTTCATGTAGGGCCGGGCGCGTTCCAATTAGGGCCGGGCGTGTACGATTTAGGGTCGGGCGCGTGCATACAGGGCCGGGCGCGTACCCCTAAGGGGCCTCGCGCGTGCATTTCAGGGCCCGGGCGTACCGTTAGGGGCCGGGCGCGCAGCGTCACGGGCCTGGCGCGTACCATTGTGGATCGCGCGCGCACCTGCCTATCGAGCGCGCGCGGTTAGGGGCCGGGCGCGCACGATCGAACACTGCCTCTGCCCCTCAAAAGGGTTGAGGTTTAGAGAATTTGAAAGAATTCAATTGTACCAGGGTGCTCTAACATTAAAATTATTTATTTCAATGTGGTGCTTTCATGAATGGGCACTCTCAACACCAAGTACATATTTTAAAACCGCGGTACTATTGTACCATGCTATCACCACACCACTAAAGTCACTTTTAACTTGTAGTACCCTCATGTCCATCATCTTTTAATCATCTGAGCTTGAGGATTCTTCATTGTGTTTTCGCTTCCGTTTTGATCGGCGAACATTTTGGGGAAGAGAAAGCCCGCGAAGCACCACCGTATTGTCGCCAGGTACCTCATCGCAATCCTCATCGTCTGCATCATTGCCCGATGATGAGAAGTTCTCCGCTACATTTTCCAAGACTGGT
>CAXARX010000677.1:0-16931 GCA_963971425.1 Bryoerythrophyllum caledonicum | reverse complement strand
GTGTTAAGAGGATAATTTCCAGATTCGGCAACAGAATGATTCTCCTCGCGGTAACTTTGCCGGCATGCTGATGTCAATCTGTGGTGGCATAATGATCAGTTTCCAAAGCATGAAATGAACGTACGTACCAACCATGACTGAGCAGCGAAAAGAAAATTGCTGCGTTGCTCATGGCATCAGATAGGGACACGTAATTCAACCTCTAGACACCCGAATATTAGACAAATATTATAAAAAAATTCCTCACAACAGAAAATGACTACCTGACCGACCTGCCGAGGAGATCTCCGTGACCTACTTTTCTTTTTCTCCTTCTTTGAGCTCCAAAAGTCATAATGGCGGCCAACAAGGTGAATTGGCCAGTTGTGGTGATGCTGTTGACGTGTTATATAATTGCATTCGCACTTGCCATTGCAGCAGAGGAGCATCGAGCCCAGGTTCGCTACCTTACTTTCTTCATTCCCCATATTTCATTGCCCAGGCCTTCTTACCTACATGGGGTCCATCAATCAAATTTTGATCAGGAGAATGTGGCATAGGTCTTAGCCCTGCATCGTCAATTGGACCAGATGTTGCCAAATCATCAGAAAAATCCAAGACACGCATACAGAGGCTAATTTTTATGATTCTCCCAATATAACGAACAACAGTTGAAAGGAGTTCACTGAACCGTACCAGTGAAAGGAACCAACCTACCACCACGTAGTCCATGACCTAAAACTGAGACCCAATTGCTTTTGTCTGCAGGCAACCGTTACGTATGTGAGCTTGAATTCGACGGGGGGGAATGTTAGCTGGGTGTTTGATTACCCCAACAAGACACTGACTAACACAACCTACAATGGATATTATTACTGCAAATATGACTCTGACGTTTCATCCTCATATGCGGTGGCAGCCTTCACATTCCTCGCTATAGCTCAAGTAATTGTCATGGGCCTCACGAAGTGCTTCTGTTTCGACGGCGAGCATAAGCCTGGCAGCACAAAATCATGCGCCGTTGCCTCCTTCATCATTCTCTGGTACACCGACTAATCCCATCCCCATCCCGCTGTTAGCCCCTAAACGCCCAATATGGCCATCTGCATCACTGAACCTTTGCAATGGTGGCAATTTCTCATTTTACCTTGGTTTTCTGATTGCGATACATCTTGTTCTATACTACAAGATCAAGAGTGTAAATCCTGTCAAACTGAAGTCATTTTCACCCAAATAGATGATTTACATCAGGGGGTCAATTTCCTACACTACAGAAAATAAATTACACACTGAACGCTTATGGATTGGCTCTCCGTTGCAATACTGAGACTTCCAGAAAGAGCCTAATTCGAAGTACAATTCAAAATGCAGGTTATGCTTTGTAATAGCTGAGATATGCTTCCTAGCAGGAGCCAACAAGAATGCTCTCAGATCCCGACAAAGGCAACTGGTAACTGGAAATGAGAAAATTGACAAGTACATGACATGTGAGAATATGCACCGAGGAATTTTCGGTGCCGCCGCTGCCTTCAGCTTCTTCTCAGGTTTGGCTGGAGAGCTGTACTACGTTTGCTTGGTAATCAGCCGAAGTGTTGTCGAGTCACGATGGCAAGCTGGAAGTGGAGGTGGGGGTGCTGCAACGCCTGGATCCAACAGTTCCATGAATCGGCCTATGGCCAGCCCCTACGCGCTAGGTAGTGACGACACTCGAGGACTTAATACACAAGCAAATGATAGCTTCTATGGCACCAACCGAGGTCCCAGTGGAAACAACAAACCACAAACCCAAATGGCACGAAATCCAATGCCGAGTCCTTACGCCCTCACATAAATTACTAGGACCAGGCACACCTAGCTTTGCAATGAATTGATTCAATGCGCTTGTAAGATCTCTGAGACGGGAGGATAGACAAAGATTACATGCCTTAAGTCCACAGGCATACAGACGTCCCAGATATTTCGTTGTAGATTTTATGAAGTAAGAAACCTAATTACTAAGTCGTTAATTTATTTAGGAGTTTTGTATTCCATGATCCCTTTAATAGAGATGTCCATCATTTGATCTAAAATACTTCGCTTGGGGTCAAGATCAATTCGATCAGGGATAAAAACCATCGTTTGCAAGCAAGTGATGTTGAGCACCTGCTGGTACAAACGAACCTTCGTTCTGCTCAACCAGATCACTTCAAAATAGTTGTTAACCACAACAGCAAAACGATTTTTCCACTTACCTGCTTCACTCAAATCATTTCCATAGACCTGGTACAAAATGACACCACATTGAAAAACCTGGAGAAAGACAACAACCACAGAGAATTGAATGAACCACATTTACCACCCAGCTATTCAAAACAGACAACACAACAGGGAACGACATTTTCCAGAAACAGGCATACGCGGGACCCAAGATAAGAAAAAAGCTACAAACACACCGTTCGTGGTTTATTCGGGTTCGTGAAAAGACCAAAGCAATAACGATGAGACTTGTCTTTAAACCAATATTCACCAGTAAGTACAGAAAAAATGATAGGGGTTCAATAATAACTGGGTTATGAATTCTAAACAATGAGATGAAGCAGCAGGCTTGAGACAACGATGTCTCAGCTGTGAATGAAACCAAGATCGCCTGTTCCAAGGCTGGTACCGAAATTCTGTGAAATAATTCACAATTTATCCTGATCCTGGCCAAAAAAAAACCTACATATACATAACCCATGTTAAAACTAAACCCCGCCTAGCCAAGCCTCGCACCCTGGACAACTTTACACTCAAATTCCCGTTAGAGGTCCAAAAGTGAAAGGCTTGAAGCGGTAATGTTACAAAGTTGTATACTGCCATTGAGTAAAATGCGTCTTGTCACCCCTTGTCTTCAATCCAGAAGACCGACCTCGTCTTGAGGGTCTTGACCAAAAATATCAGGACAGCCATCCCATCTCCCTTTCTCTCGTGCTTCCCAGTAACCTCCTACGTATTCGTAAGTATCCTTCCCCTTCCCTTTACGGAACCAACGTGGTTGCCAGCCCTTCTCTTGAAGAGTTCGTGCCTGGTACAAGCATTCCCTCCAATCAGTTTTCAATTTACGTCCTTGTAAATATAATGGTCCAATTCAACAATAATTTATATGTGCACTAACCATCAATATTTACACACTGCGCACACTACACATCGGAATGCTCTGTTTTGGCGGAATAATAAAAACAGAAAAACTCACTCGACGCTGCTTTTGTTCGAGTCGAAGTTTCTCTGAATTGGCGGCATCATATTCACCACTCTCCAGATGCCTTTGATCGGGTCTCAACCTTGAATCTGTAGGCGGCAGCTTTTGCTTCAAAACAAACAGACTCTATTAGTAGGTGAGCATTGACCAGCATAGCTCTTACTATCAAAATATAATATTTGCGTTAGTTGAAACTCCATCTAACATACAATACAAGATTGCCATACAAGCCAAACATAACTAGAACCACTTAATGAACTCTACAATTCTAGATAATCACCTTCAACCCAGGTGTGATCTCATTCAAAGTCATGGAAAATGCTGTCAGACCATAACGCGTCAACTTCTCAGGTGGTTTAGCCACGTGCCACAGCAAAACAGCTTCGGACATAGGATCATAATTCTTCGGCTTCTCTGAAATATCACCCATGACGTAGTACATAGACTCATCCCACTTGCCAAACAGAGTTGCGATCTTAGCTCCACTTTTGTCATGTACAAACCCTTGAACCTGCCAACACCAAATTCGTCTGAGCAGATTAATACGGCAGCTCTTGTTCTGTTCAATCAACATACAGCAACGTACATCAACTGCGAACAATAAAGTAAATCAGAATCGAAAGGATTTTCACTGCGCTGCCTGCTGACAGTAGGGGCCACACTACAATTCCTATCAATAGCTCCATTATCACTCAAGATCTCCCTTCACCCTCCAAGTATAATCACCCAAAACAGTCTTTTGCCAATCCTAGATTGCACAAGCAAGTTACCATTGTACCAACTCAAACACCACAAATAAAAAAGACTTGTAACGACAGAACGAAGGCAGGATATGCGGTTGTAGAGACACGTGTGTTACAGTAAACCTTTCAGGGTTATGAGTTCGTTCACTACTGCAAGCCTACAAGCAGTAACTAACAAAGATTCCACATAACAGCCTTGAAGAATGAAACGTTCATGGACGTCATGAGTTGACTTGACTTGAGTTATAAAAGGACCTGATGAGGGTTCCGATCAATTATCGACTGCTCCTTGAACTTCAGTTTTATAGAAAGCTCCCGGTTGCCTTGTATGCGCATGGTACCGTAATGGTCCACATAAAGCTTTCCTAAAATCAAGTTGTATATGGATGTTGTAACCTGCAAATGATCGTGAACGGTGTCTGGAACCAGTAAGAACTATGAATTCAGAATCATAGAAATCTTTTCAGAAACACACGTACATGTATGTAAATAGGCATCATTAGGGCGTACAATTTCTAGTCGCTAACTAGTGAGTGAACCTGACCAACCGTTGAGATTTCAGTGTTGAGCCCCCACCAGCAACGAAAGGTTGAACCCCTAAACGTCCAACCGTCCAACCGTCCAAAAAGTGGATTATGGACAGAATTGGGTAGAGATTTCTCATCCATCATCCACTATTTGCAGTATGAATTTTTACTGGGAAGTTGCCTTTGTGCATATATGATCCGATTAGAAAGGGGGAATTTGTGAAAATCTTAGAGTTTTACATTTCAACCAATTACAACAAGTTTCATTCACAAATTGTCAGTACCTTATTCGGAATCAAATTACGAAGTAGTTCTGAATTCCAAGTATAAAAACTTATAGGTGACAACAATCGCAGATCTAACCGTATGATAAGAATCTTCATTATGTACAACTTTCATTCACTCCTTTCAAGTTTAAAATCTCTCTTTTAGTTACAATGCATCTTTGCAAAACTGCCAAAACTAGAAATGATGAGGACGTTTAGGGATGAAGGAGTGAGCGCGTACCTTCGTCCATTGGAAAACTTCCCCATCGTCAAACTTCAACGTAAGAATGCCAACAGGGTCGACTTGAATAGAACGACCCCAAAATTTGCTTTTCAAGTTGCTATCACCCCAAAACTTCCAGCCCCGACCTTCGCAGTGGCATGCGACAATCATTGGATGATGGCTCACCTGCGAGATGAAGAATGAGTTTGGTCGGACCTGAAATTCATATGATGCGAAGATATGGCAACACCTCCAGATCTAGTAAATCAGCTCCTTAACTAAGAACCAACATAAACTCATCACATAAGATCAGAGATTAGCACAGAATATGCAATATCAATGCTGACGCACCTTTTCAGAGAAGAAACGAAGACCCTTATCAGGGTAGTCAGCCTCATAAGTCTCTCCAAGCAAAGGATTGAAAGGTTTACAAGTACGACCCTCTGTTGAAGAGTACCCTGACACTGCAAAAGCTCCAACATATAGAAGCCTCATGAGGCTATTCCCCTGCATACAGATAATCTCAGAAAGTTAAACAAAACGCGATAAACAAAGCTGATAACGAGAAGAAGAGCTCTTATTTCATCGCAAGGACCTGGTCAGCGGTTTAAACCAGCATAAGAAGAAAAATGACAGTCTCACCCTCTTTCCATATTCTGCTGCCCTGTCCAAGAGGTAAGAATACTCCACATCCTCAAAACATCGCTGCAAAGATGAGATAGGCTCATTGAAGTACACAGGTAAGCAGACCTTTGTAAGATCTTTACCAATGTTATCCTTGATCATGGACCACAAACTCACACTCTTCTCTTTCTCTTTTGGGTCTGGTAAAGATTTCCGTCGAGGCACCTTTGGGTAATCAAAACCAACAATATCCATGTTAACTTCACTCTCTTTGGGAGAGTCTGGATGAAGTTTCTGAGAATTCAGAGATCGAAGTGTCTCTTTAGCTTCAAAGAATACATCATCTTCATCGTCAGAATCTACTTCAACACCACCCTTGTGACTGTCATTATCCTCGTCCGATTCAGTGTCACTTCCTCCTGTCAGAAGGATCAAAATTATGTTTACAGTCGGTTACAACATGCCAACCGAAGTCGAAGCCACATATAAACAAAGTAAAAGACCCTCCATGTCAGAAGCCGTTGATGAGTATCTTCAGCGAATGATCACAAACAGTCGCCACAGGAATGCTACGGAGATGGCAGGACTAAACCCGGAACCAAATAATTAAACATTCTTAGCTACGGTGGTAGCAAGCCAAGTGAAATGACGATTAAAGAACTCGGTGCAGACGCTGCAAGACGCTGTTACAAGGGACACTATTTCCATCAATAAGTAAGAAAGTGACAAATGATTGGAAACAGGGAAATTATGTCAGAATTTCAGGAAAGAAAGACTAAGAAATACCGTAATACTTCTTGAGCCCATGAAGCCCACCTCCGCCTGCTTGACTTTGCATTTCGTCCACAACAGTAGTCTCCAATTCCACTTTCTCTGCCTGTAAGAGTAGCATTACATTAGGAACAGGTCTACGTTTCACCTCCACTGCAAATCCGAAACATAAATCCTCAGAGTATCTACCGCATTAAGGTCTCTATCATAGAAGAAACTACACAAACACAGAATTGATGGAATCATAATACAAATCCTTAAACGAAGTGAAGACTGCAGTAGTGTACCTCCAGCAGCCGCAGTCTTTCGAGCAGTGTCAGGCGACGTTGCTGCATAACTTTCAGTTGCTCTTTTACATCCGAAAATTCTGCCAACATAACATCCTCACACTCCTTCACCTTCTCTTCACTCAATCCAAATTCCAAAAGCTTTTCCCTCAACTTATCGGTAGAGATGGTAATTTCTTCTGAATGGGCCACCAAACCAATGAGCATAGAATTTGGAGGAAACAATTCCTTCACCGCAGTCAAGATCGCCAACCATTCATGCCGGTCAGCACTTGTTTCTGCTCGGAGGTGCAGCGTTTTAGTTCCCGTGTAGATGTAGAACTTCTTGTCGTCCGACCGGCTATTGCGAATGGAAGACACCTGAGCAAGTTGGCAGAACAAACTCTTAATATGCCACATTAATCCTTAAAGAACCAGGCATTCACAGTTTCAAAATGACGAATTCAATTGATTATGTTGCGAGAAATACAATTCAGACGTAACCAAATTTCATATCAGTAGAAGTAGTGAAGATCATTGCATGTGTTAATCAAAAAACAAAAGAATTAGAACAAGAGGAAGTTCAAAGAGGAACTATTCAAAAATGTTAAAAAAATATGGTGACCATTCTGGTCATCATAGACGCTTTAACTAGCCCAATTTCCGACGCCAAATAATAACAAACAAGAGTCTTAGTGGATGAAAATAGCCTCCCACTGGACCATAGCACAGTGTGCACTCCGAGTAGATTCACAAACTACACAGGGAATTGGAAGACCATTTATGACTAACGCATTAATTATTCATAAATCGTATCTAGACTAGCAATTTCAGGAAGCTGCATCTCGGCTAATGAATACCACAAGGACATATTAAAATCTGCATAACTGCTATTGTAGCTCGAATTGAGCAGGAGAACGAGTAAGATTTTGATGTCGCATCATGTTAAACTAAACAAGAACGATATAGAAAATTTAGTAGTTACACACAATAAAAAAAGAACTCCGGCTTTTTCAAGAATACAATCAAAACCCTAACGCAGACGAGTGTCATAAAAAGAAACCATGGCCAATTATTCAAAGACGACAACCATGCCTTAAACTAAGGCAACACAATCGCTACAAAGAGGGATCTGAATGGTAGAATAAATAAGATCAGCACGAGCGCAAAGCTAGAGGTGAAGGGAACTAAGATAATCGACGCAAAGAAGCTAGGCAATTCCATCTTGCCATCGATTAATTTTTCAGTATGTCGCTTCTGTTCGCTCAGATTTGAACAGAATTGCGAACTCAGACCATTACCTCATGGCAAACACCTTGCACAAAAACGGAAAAGCTCTTCCATCATAATTGTTGCAATGTGTGAGAGAATTATAAGATCGAATTTCATCAGGTCACTCCCCTCAGCAGAAATGGCAACTACATGATTTTTTTAGCGTACCTTAAGGTGAATCTCCCCGGACGCTTTGAATTGGCTCTGATCAGCGCTATCACGCGTTGGCGTATGGGTATGTGTGTGCGCATGCGTGTGCACATGCGTGTGCGACGACGTGTTCTTCTGTTTCTTCATGAACCTCTGCGCCTCCTCGCCAATAATCCGGTAGTTTTTAAACCGGTTGTCATTCACCGTGACCTTATCGTGCCCATGGACCTTGTAATACGAAAACACGCCTTCCTGGAGCGCAAACCAACGAGGACGCCAGCCCTTCCCATAATTCACCCACTTATACAGAATCCCGGCGACGTTATTAGTAAGCGGGCCTGATTGCGGCGTCGCGCCGGCCTTGGTATCCACCATCTGGTAGAGCTCCCCGGAAAAATTCGTGGCCGTCTTCATACCTCCCTCCGGTGTGACCGTAAAAACCTTCCCCGTTGGCGCTTCATGCTGCAACTCATTGCCATTAACCGGAACAACAGCCACTCCGTTTGATGCCTTAGGCAGGGGTGGCAACGTCGACGACGCCATGGATCGGCTGGATGAAGAACCAGGAGCAATCACCTTAGCTGAAATCGCATTACCCTGGCGCTGATGGTCCTTGAAAGGTCGATGCGGACTGCTCGGCTCCGACGATGATGTGAACATTTTCCCACCACCGGGAGCCCCTTTCCCTCCATCCTTTTCCATGGGAACTGGCGCGATGCAGCACAGCGAATGCATTCAACCTTCGAGTACAGCAGGTGGCATGCATCCCCTGTTTCCTGTTTCAAGTCCACCTCGCAGGACCTCCGATCGAACTATCTCCCCTCTCCATCCATCGGGCCCCACCCGTCGCGTCACCACCTCAACAAAAAAACCAATACCCTAACCGAGACAACTGGGATTTCTTCAAAACTAAAAGGATGGAATTCTCTTGAATAGCTGCAACGAGAGCAATGCTGAGAGTGTGCAGATCTGTGAATTTACCCTAGAGACGGCATGCTTAATGGATGGAAAAGAGACGAGATCTGCCGGAAGAAAGAACGGTTTGCGCCGTGGCATGAGTCGATGGAGAGCTCTGGAGAACGCGGTGACGACTGGCCCTTCAGGAAACGTCCGAGTTCCGGGCATGCCTGCGCGGAAGGTGACGGAGTAGCTGCCGCCCCGATGGACCCGTCGCTCGCACCTGCTAGCTTCGCCTGTCCCCGCTCTTCCTGCGCTTACCCTGCAATTGCTTTCCCTGGCCCCGCCCGACCTCGGTGACCGCGGTCATTCGTACTCCCTCCCGCGTCCACGGGTACGCCTATACCCGCGTTCCCCGCTCTCAGTCCACTTCCCGTGTCCACGGGTACGTCTACCCCCGCGTTCCCCGGTCACTTGGTCTAAGTTATCCCTACTACCGCGTCCACCCGAAAGTAAATTTATTCGTCAGATTCAGACAATAAAGCCTAAAGGACCACAAGGACCAATGGATTTCTCTAAATCCCTCAGTGGTCTTTAATACGGGAGACGTGAAGTACCCCATCGAGCATTTGGGTACTATTCATCAATCAAAGGCAGTTTTAAAAAATTGTCCAAAAAATAGTCTTTTTAAGTTTTTTTTTTTTTTTTTTAATGGCAAATCTTTTTAATTATTTGAAGTCAATGACTTCAATCTTGTCATGTGGTAGATACTTGGGAATTAAAAGTATTTGGAATAAGGTTTTAGATTTTAGGATGAGCCCTCAACACTACAAAATAGAGGGTTTTTTGTCTTCTTAGGAGTATTGGGCCCACTGCCATGAGTGCCCTCAAAATGTTCGATGGGGTACTTAACGTTCTCCCTTTACTATGACGAACAAGTCCTACCTCATATTTTTGTATGTGTGGGCTCTTTTTTGAGAAAATCATTTTCTTCTTATGGTTAAAATTTTCCCAGAGGATTCTCTAAATAAAATTCAAACAATACATTCCAAACTTGTGAAAAAAAATATTGTTGAATGGTCCATTTATGAATAGTCATCACATTAGGAACCACCAAGGATGTAGAATCGTTGAGTCAAGAGTATTTCATAGTTTTTTACTTTTGACCCCAATGTATATTTTGTATTGCAGAAAAAATCTAAACAGCATACAATAAATTATATGTTTGTGTGAAAATCACTATAGTTTTATACAAACCATGTTTTTTATCTTACAATGTAGACCATGAGATCTTGAAATAACTCTTAAATAATGTATTGAGAACATATATTCAATATAATATTCAAGATGTTATTGCCACAAGTAATAGTGAAAAATCAAATAAATTAAAAGTATCAAATAAATTTATGTTGCCATAAGAGTTAGGTGAAAAGTACTATATCTAACGTCGAAGTATCTAAAAGCAATAATTTAAGTTATCTAAATTATTTATAATTCATTCATCAATGGGAAGGTCATTTTCTATGTTAGAAGTTATTTTGTGCATGCCATGCAATTTTTTTTTGGTTTATATCTCAACATTATAATTCCTATAATTATTGAAAGCACAATGTACTTCATGAACCACTTTGATCAATAAATTTGCCTACGTTCAACCTATGTGGTACTAATTTAGACTCTTGAGGATACCAAAAATCAATCACTATTTCAAGAATAATCAATGTTTGAATACCATCAGTAGGATGCTTCCATGTGAATAATGTATGCTACCAATTTTTTGGTTCAAATGATAGGTAGTTGTGTTAAAAGTTTGATAATCACTTTTGTAGCACTATTCATTTGTAAGCGTTGATTTCAATTTTATGTAAACAAAATACAACCTATGTGGCATTGTAGTAGGCACTAATTTTAGGGGGTTTCTTCAATTTTAAAATATGTCATTTACCCATGTACAATAGCAAAAGTTGCTCAACTTTAACTTCAACATGTTTTTGACTAAAATTTAAGTTTTGTTGTTTCCCAAATCTTTCACGAAAGACCAATTGAAATCAGTGCAACTTGATTCAATAACTAAACGTTTTAATACCTTTCTAAATATTAGTTCTTACCTTTCATGGTTCACAAAATAAATCTCTTCTATGTTACTCTTTTATAACTAATCCTATGGAGCTTAGTTGTTCTTTTAAGAATTAAATTTATTGTTTTTCCTACTTCTTAACTATACTAAAGAGGTGTAGTGTGTTCATTGATTGTCTCTTTGTGGACCATGTGCACAAAACTTTGGCCAAATGTGTAGGAGTCATAGCAATGTATGAAAAATATGGGTAGTGTCTTGTTTTGAATTATCTCCTAAAATAAAAAATTTGTCTACTTATATTTAGAGTTATAGAGTAGTTTTGTCAAAACCTTTTTCTTTTAGTTAACTTTTCAATTAACCATATTGATGAAATGCTTTCAAAGATATTGCACTCATGCAATATGTAAAATCCCTACTTTGTTGTATCCAAGCATAAACTTTTATTTATAAATTGCTAATAACATATGTTTCTACTATTATTACACGACCCTACCACACAATCAAATTTGGACCTCCATGGAAAACAACATTGACTTTAAACCCCAAGCTAAGCGAGTGGGACTTGTTATTCATGCAATGAAAATTTCAAATTTATGAAATTTAGTCAGTGTTTTTTAGTACCATCCATATCTTCCTGTTATATTTAAAATTCAGCCTTAAAAATGGTCTTTTTTGAAATTGAACCTACTTGATGAAATGAAGCATACTAGATCTAATTTCTACTCCAATTAAAAAAAATCCTAAAATTACATATTTAATTGCAATTTGAACTTTAGACCTATTAGCAGAGTTAAGTGATTTACTAATTATATAACGACACTAAATTTTTGTTTACATCATGATGTCCTACACTTTAATGTAATGTATGCTTAAGACAACAAAATTGATATGACGAACAAACGCTTTATTCACGCCGACCTTCCAAATGTTTCTATCTATCTATATTTGAGACCCAAAAAATAAAATAAAATTTATAGCTTAGTTTGAGTTTAATATGAATTTTCTTTAAGTTTCTTTCGAAATAGCACATTTGAGTTATTTGTAAAGTCCCCCCCACTTTGGGCATGACTTTTTTGGAAGTTGAAAAGGCCACTATAGTTGAAGCGTCAAACTTTTTTGCAAGATACTTATGTCACATGACTTCAAAAGTGGGGACCAAAATTTTTTAGGCACCATTTCGATGGAAAAATAAGTTTCATACCCACTTTTATTCCGACTTTTTCAAATCAACCGGCTTTTTTACGAAACTCATGGGTTTAAACCCCAATTTAGAGTACTTTACGAATAACTCAAATAATTCCAAAATTTCACAAAAAATTATAAAAAAATGTTTTTGAATGTAGTATGCATATGCATTCATATATGAAATTTATAATATTGAATTTCAATATTACTCATAGTGCCACCATTGATTGTGGAGTGGAATTTTAATTTCATCGAAATTCCACGGTCATAGGCCCGGCACTTACGGATCGTGCTAATTCGAGGGATCACCCGTTCAAACGGAATGGGAAGGTGGCTTTGGGGGTTTGGTTGGTCCGAATATGCCGGGGGTCATATTCTGAGTGTTCTTTTCCGGGGACTTTTCTGTTACACGCGGGATTCGTTCCATGTGCTTGAAAATTGAATATGAATAATTTCTAAATCTTTCATCTGAAACCCCCAAAATGACTCAATATAATATTATAGTAATGGGTCCCCTTGAAATAGGGATATCAGTACAAGAGCATCTCCACCAGTCACATATTGGCGTGATGCAAAAGTGGACGGTTCAAGTAGCGTTATTTGCAATGAACCACCATTCTCTCATTGAGGTAGACGAACTCATTTTCGACCGGTCCCCAATGTCGCTCCCTAGAAAAAGCCCACACCAGTCTAACCAATCCTCAATTTCGTGCATCCTTAATGCGCAACCAGCATGTAAGCTTTTGTTTCTAATGCTTAGTTGTGGGTTAACAGAGACTCGATTACAAATGTGATCTATAGTTGTTTCTAGGTCCCTACGACTGTTGACTTTCAACTTGAATACAAACATTTTGAAGTTATAATTTATGATATTATTTACATTATTGCAATCCTTGTAAAAAGGCTAATCTAACCAAAAAAAGAAGCTAGTACTCTTGAACTCTTGAGTTACCCTATCTTCTTAAACAAATGGGCACGGGTTTGCCTACCTTACTTTCATTTATGGATTCATGATCTCGTGCCTATAATCAAAATTTTCTTAGTATTAGAGAATCTTAGAGTATTTTTGTTACGATGAGATTTAAAACTGCTCGCTACAAAGGTCCTCTGTTGTCGTGCAAATGTAGAAGTAACGGGAATTTTGTGCTACTATTGCATGGGAAGCTCCGAATAGCGTTGCCGAGGCCTCTGGAGGCAATGCTCTAAGGTAGAGTGCTCATAAACCTTCACTTTAATATTTTCGGTAGGCTCATAAACCGTCACTTTAAGGGCTAGTCGGCCTTTAAGATGGGTTTTAGATGCTTGAAAATTATTTTCCTTTAATTTTCACTCCAAGAAAAACTCATATAGAATCTAGTACAAGTGGTTTTATATTTTTTCGAACATTTATGAATTACTTGTGAATTTCCAAATAATTATGCTATAGACACCTATGTGTGATCCTAGGCCTTGCAAAACCCACACACGCACAATCTAGAAAAATACACATGTCTAGACCAAAAACAAGTAGTGACGCATTCAAAAAGTAATACACAAAGCTCCTAAATGTGATCCTTACTAAATTTAAATAAGCCCTACATTCATTTAACATATGTAAGATGGTAATTGGACAATCAATTCTCAGTTAAAAAATTAAGTGAACACACTTTCGTTTTGAAATAGACCCTTCCGGCTCTTATTCCATCTATTAAAGAAGTATGAACAAATCCAAGGCAACGAACAAGCAGATAAACTCGCAAAAATTGAATCCCGACTAAAATACAAATTAGCAAAAGATCCCCACAAATTTGCCCACACTACACCATACTACTACTAGAAAGATTCTTGGCCGAGCCCCCATAAACGCCCAGAGAAGGGACCTATACGCTGTATAAAAACACACATCGATAAAACAATCTAGAACTAATGGCAATATAACTCCTCAACATAAATAAATGGACTTCAAATCCTCACATAAATGTTGAATTATCAAAGGAATTATGGTCCAACCCACTAATAACAGACCTACAAAAGACAAACCTACTGAAATTCCGTACAAGTCAATATATGGGTAACGCTAGAAAACAACTATTTTTTGGAAGGGAACGATTCCCCTTTACATCGTGTTCTACATGTGCCTCACCAGACGAAGACACCTGATTACATCTCTTTGTTAAATGTAATCAACAACACATACACACCCTAATAGTAAAAAGACACAACAAAGCAGTTTGGGAAATACGAAAATTGATCATATCTTCCCAAAATTCTAAATGCTATACACTCATGAATGCAGGTACGTTTAATAACAACCCCCAAAAGAACACTATTCCAAATTGTCTCCTAACATGCACATGCACGGAGACAAGATGCTACTGCAACGCCATATTTAAGCCACATCTACTATGTGTCACGAGCAAACCATATCAAAACAACCCCCCAGACATTGCAATTCAATTTGTAGAATTCACATATTGCAATGATAGATTTCCACTAGAAACAATCAATAATAAACACGAAAAATACCAACCAACCATCAACGACATTAGGGCTAAAGGTTGGAAAGTTAACCATCTCATAGCAATAACCGTTAGGGCACATTCTCCTTCCAAGAAACAACTAGAGAAAACATTCAAACTACCTAACATGCTATTAAACAAACTTTTGAAACAATCAACATAAGAGCCATTGAATACGTAAGCTCCATATTATTGTACAAGAGGATAATAGAGAACAACCAATTATTACCATATGAACCAACTTAAGGATGCATATATGTATATATAGATGTTTATACGTGTAGTTACATACTTGTTCTTTTAGGCCCCGAGGGTCACTAGTCCCCTTTTTTTATCGCAGTGTCTATTCCCAAAAGGGGTGAGTAGTTTTGATCCAGTGTTCTAGAGGCTCACGAGCCCTAGTCCCCTATCAAAACGAAGACACTTCATTCACGCCGGCAGAAGGTCGGTGTTTCTATCATCTATGAACAAATCTTGTTAATGCTCTCACATTGTGAGCATTCCAACTCATATTCACTAACTATTACTTTTGAAGCCTCCTATGGGATGGTTTGAAGAAGAGAGTCTAAATTAGACCCATCTAGTATAATGTCAAAGTAAGCCTACTAGACTTATTTAACAAAGAATATTGAAGAAAAAACACGTTTAACTAAATCAATTGAGACGAAACTTTTAGTAAATAAAGATGTTGCAATTGCGAATCTTTAGAAACAAATTTCGTTGGATTTCATTAAGTGTGAAAGAAATGACGATTGCACAAAGAACTACAATTTTCATAGTTGGCATTAAGTGGCAGCTTTGCCTTGGTATTTTCCTTGGCGTTGAGAATGTGCACCTTGATGTAGTGCGGTTGGTTGGTACTACTAGGTTTGTAACTCATTAGATGAATGTGGATAGATCCACTGGTACTGTTGTTGCTGCCGGTTCTGAGCCACTTGTAGATATTAACGTGATGGGCTCTAAGGATGAAATATATGCTATTGGATGTACCACCATGAGTGCTCTAAACCGTGGTGTCGGTATTACTATTAGGGTTGCTGGTGCTGCTAGAACCGCTTATTGTCTTGTTAAAAATCTTCTCAACTGTCTTCAAGAAGGAGCTTGCATCACAATGCATATTATTGTAAACATGACCCGTGTGTAAATCTATATACCAACTATGCATGTGGATGTCAATCTCTTCCTTGTTAGTATGCCTAGTATTATGTTGCTCTAAGATCATCATCACAGTTGCATAGTTGTGAGTCCTATGAGACATGGTGAAATAGCGCACAAGAAAGTTGTTATAATTGTCAATAAAAAATCACACATAATAAAAACAGTTGCAAAGGGGGGGGGTAAGTTGCCAGTACATTTTCATACACTTAAGAGTAGGCATATGGATTGTAAGCACGATGTGGAAGAGAGAATGAGTGTAGAAGGGTGACAGTGTGTTACAAATCATGTTGTTGAGGTGATGAGGATGTGGGCATGTGCTGAAGATTTGTAGTTGTTGGGGTAGATCGTCGTTGTGCATTTTGTCATGTCTATTCTATAAGCTTGATTGCCGAAGAATAGCCCAGTCTATTCCTGGTACAACACTCACCCTAAGCACCCAACACCTACTCGAGGAGCATCACCTCTCCCAAATCACGCCACAACTTCGGATCTGAGGGTGGATTCAAGAAAGACCGGTCCTATTGTCTGTCACGATTGAAGTGATGGCGTTCTCTTTTGGTATAACTTTTGGAGTTGAAGTCCTAAGAACTCGAAATTTTTATTGGGAATTGTCAACTTGAAGATAATGAGACCCCCTTTTTTTCAAAAAATAAAAATAAAAATTCTATTTTTTTCCTCATTTCCTTAATTTGTCACTCTTTCAGATATTGGGGTTTTCACTACGTTGTGAGTACCCAAATTGTATGATGTATGTTTGAAATCCGGGTGTTCTATTCGTACACTAGTTGGGCATGTGCGTAGCAAGGAGCATGACAAAATATTATATTTTATGTCCTCTAAATGCTAGCTAATAGCGGTCACTAGTGCACATATTATCTAAACAATAAAAAGGTTATTATTGGAATGTTTTTGGATCAAATTCATTAACATGGTTTCCATACAAATGGCCAATTTTTTATTTTTTTTGTTTAATGAAATCCTATTTTCTAGAAATGAATGTTTGGAATTCTGTATTTTCTAGAAGAAACTGGACCTCTGTCCTTCCATAATACTAGTTGTCGAAATCCTAGTACCCATT
>CAXARX010000676.1:0-17330 GCA_963971425.1 Bryoerythrophyllum caledonicum | reverse complement strand
TTTCTTGACCTTTGCGGATTACTGCTGGTTGAGTGACCTTCGAGATGTTTGGCAACTTTCTCATCTTTTGCTTTGCGCTTTTTACGCATAGCGTAGAAGCGATTTGCAGGACTTTTAGGCCCACGCAGTCGGTGACCGTTTTTGACTAAGTCCTGCAGGAAGCATTTCATGTGAGCATCAAACTTGTCGCGAGATGTCCATTTGATGTTTGTTGCCCAGCTATACCAAACTGGTTGCCATTTAGCAATCAAGACTTTGACAAAATTAGAAGAGGTCGTTTCTTCGCTCGATGACTCTGGCGTCAAGTTCGGGATAAGAAGACGCGGTACTAATTCCGGATATACGTTTTGATGTTCACGATATTCTCTCTCTACTCACTAGATTTGTTTAAGTTGGTTGATCTTATGTCTGTGTTTAGCTAGCATCACCCTTTGGTGCAGATTTCTTTGCAATTCAAAGTAATTCTCTAATCCGGAGATTTACGGTATCAGATCAACTATTAGCAGACTGAAGAGGAACATACATACACCCGAAAAGTTTTCGGCAAAAACCCCGGACATACCGCGACAAAAAATTGTCAGTTGCTTTGTTTTTATTACCCAACTCGCAAATTCAGTGACAATGATGCAATGTGAAATATCGCGGTATATCCGGGGTTTTTCGGTACAATATAGAAAAATTACTTTGATTAATTAGAATTTTACAAAGATATCTGCATCTCATGCAAATATATTTCGTTTTTTCAAATCACGAATTTAGTTACAATGGTGCAGTAAAAAAAAATCCGGGGTAGGCCGGAGTTTTACGGAAGTTATGCACAAATAATGTCAAGCAAATAGCTGAAAGAATTACAGAAGTACACTAAAGACTGGATATATTTACTTTATTTGAAAAGCATCTGCTCCAGTAGGAGTTGCCACTAACACACAGACAGGTAAACCAATTAAGCCAAAACAACAAGCATGTACCATTGTAAAGGAAAGAGAAAAGTCACAAATTCATCAGTGTTGGATGTTTACCAAACATTATAACAATGTCTTTTATGTAAATACTATTGTATTACGTACCCCTAACCGACACAGCATGCAATCTTGACTGCGGTCAGCAACAGCAACACCCATCCAGAGAAGAACCACTACCCGAAGCAACACACGCGCGAGACACAGGCACCAACGGCAAAATAGTACTATAATGTACTAGAAAAAAATCGGCAAAGCCGACAACGCGGAAGCGCCAACCGTCAACACCATATCCGCACATGCAGCGCTTCGAACGCAACTGTTTTTAATAATAGAAACATTATATTCAATTACTTTTCTAGTAATAGTGTCAACAATTTTGAGAGGAAGCATTCGGTTGAGGGAGGATGGGTCGGCCTCCGATACCAAAGTGAAATGCTTCGCTAACAAAAGGCGAGGATGCGGGTCCGGCTCCAATAGAGCGAAGAAAGTCTCACATTCTAGAACGATCCCTAAATAAAGTGTTTCGGAAGAATCGCACCGCATGCAGCAAACTACAGACCGTGAACCGTTAAACTCCGGATAACTGCCAACCCATTTAACTGCTAAGTTGGTCTTCAGATGAACTGATCCCACTGAAGTTTTTGTAATGAATTGGCACTTACGAGTGACAAGTGCACCACTAACAGCGACGAAAAGCTCGGCACTTATCCGAAGCTTAACGATACAGTAGTTGATTCAGGTGGTTATTCATAATGTGCTGCAAACCGCCGGATTGTTGCTTCGTTTCAACCGAATTTTTCAAGGAGCAGAATCTCTCTAGTAAATTGAGGCATGAGCTGCGCAGACAATTTTTCGATGAGTGGGCAGCTATGCACATTGCAAGCAGAGACATCAATTTTTTTAGCCTAGTTCCTGCATCAAACTGGTGTCTGTCTAATAAAAACCCGATGACGCTGGCAGATTGGTTGATGTCGATTCAAATGACGGTCAACCAGTGCAAATTGCTTACACTCGTCGAAGTCAACAAGACAATGCAAATCGCAGACATTGCAACATTCACGCTGTGTCGATTGATCATGTTCTGCAGTTTTGCAGCGCGCATCCTGGATTAATAAACGACCGACATAATGCAGTCGTCAACATTATACCGGACGAGCTTCAGAAGTCGCGATATACGATTGACGTTGAAGTTCGGTGCAGTGACGCCGAAAGTTTGGCTAAGGACGGTGCCACAAATCGAAACGAGGTTTCGCGCCGAGCTGTTACTACCTCGCGACGTATCGACGTAGTTGCTGTCAGTGAGGCCCGTACACAAGCATTTCTTTTAATTCCGACAATCCGGATAGAAAATACAGTTGCGGAAGTTCTGGGGGTATTGCGACAAAGGAAGCAAACGTACGATCCTACTGTCGAGTGCTTTAAAAACCATTTAGGTATGCATAATGTGGAGTGGTTGATGTTTGGTTCAAGCCTACAGGTACCCATCATCCTTCTACAGTTAGCTTGTCTAAGCGACTGGTTCTGCTAAAAGGTAGACTTACAGTTTTGTTGGATACTATACTAGAACAATTTGATCTCATACTAGTTTGATAATGCGTACCCACTTTCGGGCTGAACATGATTTATAATTTTGACATAGAAGATATTGTTATAATGTTTGATGACTATCCAACACTGATGACATTGTAATTTTTTTCCCGCTACAACTATGCATGCTTGTTGTTTTAAGCTTAATTGTTTTGCCTGTCTGCATCTTAGTGGCAACAAAAAAAGAGCGTCATGCATCGTTCGCTTTGTTGCGTCTGGTACATCAAATTTTGCATTTTCTTACCTTTATATACAATATAGTGCTCTGGTATATCATCATCATTGCACTTTGCATGCGACCACCGACTTCTCATCATCGTCGTCGTCTTACCGCCGGCGCTCAGGTCCACTACCATCACTGCGCCGCTAGCATGCAATTATAGACTTTCCTGTCGTCATCGTCTTAACGTTAGTGCTACTTATCACCCTCTAAATTATTCCGATTGTTCTTAATTCATTCTGGTCTCCAAAATTATCTCCCGAAGACGACAATGCATGCATGCTGCGACGCATGTGCATGCGACAAATCGAGAATTTAACCCGATTCTTTTTATATGCGCTTGCTAATCGATCGACCACTAGTTTTGGGCATATATTTAAACAGAAAAACGACAGATATGGCAATTATTATACACATATCAACTACTGATTAAGTCGCTCTGTAACACATGTTGTATTTTATGATTTTGTACCGCCGAGCATGCCACTTTTCCAACATCAGCGCGTTATACGATTCGTCTGAATATCGGCCGTTTTGCTTCCGAGTACGGTAAATGGCGACCACTTTCAAATAAAAATGCCCGGCGAACAACGCGACGCACACTGCACCAAATGCAAATCGGTTTTTACCACTACCGATGGCCGCCGCAAACGGTGTGACGCATGCACCAGCAAACACGTATCGGCACGCTTCCAGCCAATATCATCAGCTTATTGCACGGCGACGCATGCCACTACTATACGGACAAATCTTTCCGTGCCATTGTTGAACTCAAACGTTTGTAGCACAGGTTGCACCTCGTCAGCAAACGTAGCGAATATCGCCGACCCGACCGAAAATTATCACGAAGAAGTTGCTACTGAAGATAAAAATACTACCAATGAAGACAGCGGCAACAATACTGTAACACTTGTTGTACCGTCGAATTATTTTGATGCTGTAATACTTGTTGTACCGCCTAGCAGGCTTCTTCCGGAGCCGGAGGCGGTGCACTGGAAATGCCAGCAATGTCTATTTACTTCGACTACACAGAGCGGCGTATCAAATCATCAAGCCGCATGCCATCCGGCTGAAGCGCGTCAGCGTCGTATCGATAATACCAGTAACCGAGCTGATCCTGCGCCGGTTATACCGGAAATATTGGCAACAAGCGCGGCTGATCTCGGTACTGACGGTTTGCATCACAAATCGGCGTCCGTTCTCGAGGATTGAGCGTACAATCAGCCTTGGATGGAGCGTGATAAATTCGATCGACACATGACGGTGATGCTTGAGGACTTCGATGCTTTGAGCGAGAAGTTTTGGCCACGTCCTATAAACAAAACTATAGCGGGTCACAAAAAACACCGAGCAGCTAAGAAGGTCAAACGAGCATGCAACAGCGTATCGCGATTAAACGCCACGTCGAACGAAGATGTGACGAGTATTCGTCACACCCGAACAGACGGCTCGAATAAGCAACACCAGCGTAAGAATGATGCAGAAAATCGCAAACAACAACAAGAGCGAGATCATGTGCAGTGGGCGTTTAACAACAACAGACATGCAGTTGCGCAGCGCGTGATGGAACCCGATCAACGTCGCTGCGAGATCGCGCCTGCAGTATTATTAGACGCTTACAAAGACATATTCGAAAAAAGTAACGACGCATGCAGATCGGAGAGCGCATATGCTAGCATCGCGACTAGCATTCAGCAGGATATCGATGACAACTACAACGACCTGTACTCCGCCGCTCAGGCATTAAAAATCATGAAGTCCATAGGTGTCGATAGATCGCCGGGGCCGGATAAGGTGACGATGCGTATCATCAAGACAGTCGATAGTACTGGCCAGTTGCATGCACGTTTAGCAAGGGCAGTACAGCGCCTTGGCTACTATCCTGAGCCACTACGCAGAGCTAAAACAATTTTGCTGTATAAAGAGGGTCCCGCTAATGAAGTTGGAAACTGGAGGCTGATTACAATATTTTCTATGACTCGGAGGATCATTAGCAAATTGTTCGAGACTCGCCTGAGAAGGTTCATTAGACTATCTCCAACACAGCTAGGTTTCACATCGCGACCGGGTTGCTTGATCAACATATCAAGGTTGGCCCATATATTCGATCAAGCTAAATCGGCAAAGCGAGAGTGTCATGCTGTGTTACTAGACGTGCGTAAGGCATCTGACTCAGTGGAGCATGCTCACATCAACAAAGCGCTCAACGCGGCGCCGCTACCAAGCTCATTGAGAGCGGTTTGTGGTGCCTCACTGGCTGGCAACATCACAAGAATTCAAACTGCGCGAGGTCGAACGCGTGATTTGACGTTTTCCGCAGGAGTTGCGCGGTGAGAGCCTTTGTTGCCGATGCTGTTCAATCTGACCTTTCATTTTATTGTCGATCGATTGGATGAGGCCGAATTAAAAACGGATTGCGGATACGACGATGGAGATGGAGCATGCAGCGTGCGCTGAAGAAATCACGATATACGGTTGACGTCGAAGTTCATTGCACTGGCGTGGAAAGTATCGCTACTAACGATGCCACGGATCGAAGCGAAGTCCTGTGTCGGACTATCAATACAGCGCGACGTATCGATATAGTTGCTGTTAACGAGGCTCGTACGCAAGCATTCCTTTTAGATCCGACGATCCGGATCGAAAATACAGAGGCGGAAGTTCAGGATGCGTTGCGACAAAAGAAACAGACATACGAGTCTACTATTGAGTATTTTAGGAGCCATTTAGGTATACATAATGTGGAAGTGGTTGGTGTTTGGTTCGGGTCCAGAGGTACTCATCGTCCTTCTACAGTTGGTTTGTTTAAGCGATTGGGTATGTTAAAGGGTAGATCTACAGTTTTATTAGATGCTATAACTAAAACAATTTTATTTCATAGTAGTTTGATAATGCGTACTCACTTATGAGCTGAACATAATACATTGTAACACTTGTTGTTTTGTAACACTTGTTGTTCTGTAACACTTGTTGTACCCAGTTTTGATTTTTCAATATAAGACAAACATAATTGATTTATTACACATAGAAAACAGTGTTAAAATGTTTTGTTAATATCCAACACTGATAACCTTGTGATTTTTTTTCTTCCGTTACAACTATGAGACATTACTTTAAATTAAAGTATATCTGCGGCACATGCCGTTGCCTTCTACAGACACAGACCAAAACAAATTCAAACAATCTAGCATCACACTAGTAAGAAAAGAGTTGTTTAACATGCAGGAAAATATTATCAAGTCAAGTTAATGAACTAAGCGGGTGAATCACCCATGTAAAAAAACTAAAAAAAACTAAGCACCATATAAGTGATTATGAATTATTCGAGCACTATAGCTGACAATTGTGCGTGAAATTGTATCGAATAGCCGTTGAGGAAGACCCAATGTTCTGAATGTTTGGATCGTGTCCGGATGTGTAGAACCGCGAGCTCCAAACCACAAACCATGCACCGTAGTGATACCGCGTGGCAGCTTGTATTCATTCTCAAACCAGGGTATGGTAGGCTCATATTTGGTACGCTTTTCTGCAATCTGACTCAAAGCATCTGCTTCACCCTTTTCCATTCGAATCGTTGGATCCAAAATTACGGCTTTTGTTCGATTTTCGTTCACTGCAAAAATGTCAGGCCTGCGTGGGGAGCCATCATCCTCCTTGCAGGTTTTTTGCGTAATAACGGTAGTGTATCCTTTCGCACGCAATTCTGAAACTATCAATTCTTCGATCTTGTTGTGCCTATCGCATATCAGTAAATTTCCAAATTCACATCCGCCCAGCACATGCCCTAGAGTTTCACGAATTTTCATACTCGCAGATACTCCGTTCGAACAACGACGGCAAAATTGTTCGCTTATGGGCAGTTGAAGACGGGGATTCGTTCGGACAGAAACAGCTTTACATCTAGCCATTACCATTGTCCGCCAGGCACTCTCGCTAATGTCACCTTTTTTAGCTAGCCACTGATTCATTTGTGGGCAATGTTTGTACATTTCAGCACCATATCCAGATGGCATCTTGCACCATTCGGCAAACGCCGTGTCCCGCAGTTTACCACGAAGCTGCATCGATAAGCGAGACTGTTCAATTGCGTTTGACTCGGGAACAGGAGACCCCGGAAGACCGCAGTAGCAGTCATTCAGCTCGCTTACGTATGCAGCTTGCAGAGAAATCACGGATTCGCTATCGTCAGCTTTTTGATACAATGTGCACAATGCTTGTATGCGCTGTAGTCGTGCTTCCCATTCATAATTGATAATAGCAAGACCGCCGTCTTTACGACGGCTGTACAGAAAATTATTCGGAACATCGGAGCCAACGTTAAGTATTTCATGTATTCTGCTTCGCACTAGCACGTCAAGACTCTTCAGCCATTGCTTCTTTATTAAATCAGCTGGTGTGACTTGAAATGTATAGTTCAACATCGTTGCTAGATACTGCTGAAACATTTGCAGCTTCTGATCTTTTCGTAAAAACTCGTATTTGACCAGCTGTTCGAACTGTGCAGACCATGTCGATTTTGCGATATCGCTGTTGAATGATTGAAATGGCGTGAAATATGCCCCCAAATAACGAGCAACAACATGCTCCCCAATTGGTCGGACATACTCGTCAGCCAACCGTAGCGTCATATCAGATTCAGCATCCGCGGAACCGTCTTCATCGATTTCCGTATGATACGGTTTGCCTTTAATTAAAGCCAACCAGTTTGTTTTTTTCGGGTTCAGCTGTAGGCCATATGACTTAAAGCCATCTTCGGCGATGTCCAAAAGATGTTTGGCTGACAGCTGACTTTTCGCAATTATTGCAGTATCGTCTGCAAAAGATAAAACAGATGCCACTTCATGAATCGCCTTGTATCCATGCTCAACCTTCGTTTCATGATCGTCGAGATTGTTAATTATGTCATCGATGGCCAAGTTGAAGAATACACGTGATAGCGGCTCGCCCTGTGCAACTCCCCTTTTAAACGGTATCGGTATCTTCGATTTGCAACCTACAATGGACGTTGTGTTGCCACGTATTGCGGCGAGGCATACATTACGCAGAGCAGATGGCATTTCGCGAGACTGCAATACGCGTTCCAAATGTATATGACCAACCGAGTCAAACGCCTTTTTAACGTCTAGCATAATCACGTGTAGGTCTTTTCTGTTATTTTTGGCGTGCTGCATAAAACGGTTTAATTTATCGATGTTTCGTAAACAGCCAGGCTGGTTAATAAAGCCCTGCTGCGGTTTCGAAAACTTTACATATTTCCGCAGCTCTTCATCGAACATTTTACTTACTATACGGCGGATCATCGAGAATATAGTAATCGGACGCCAGTTTGAAACATTGTCTTCCGGTCCGTCCTTGTACAATAGAACGGTTCGTGCGCGGCATAACGGTTTTGGGTAGTAACTAAGTCGTACGATAGCATTAGCAATATACGACAGCATCCAGCCAGCATCGTCAATCGATTTAATGCTGCGCATATAAACGCCATCAGGACCAGCGGATTTGTCGGAACCAATTCTTTTCATAGCAGCAGCAGCTTGCGCGTTAGTAAATTCGATCTTGTTTTTGTCTGTCTCTGCTTGTCTATTTGCTGAAACTGATGTGTACCTATCACTGCAATCGTTATTTTCGGTTCCAAACAACTTAGCGTAAAACGCGGTTATTGTTGCCGAATCGATTTTGCACCGAGGAGATTTTGGAGCCATAACAATATTACGAGCTTTGTGTCTGCAGTTGTAGAATAACCACTGTATCTGATCTTGCGCAAATTTCTTTTGATTTTCATCACGTCTTCTGGCGCGAGATCGTTGCGGATTACTCGATGTCGCTTGGCCGTCGAGGTTCTCCATTTTTTCTTTGCCGTTTCTCCGTCGCTTTTCTCGGATGGCGAAAAATCTGGCCGACGGACTTTTTGGACCACGCAGTCGGCTGCCGTTGGCAACGAGGTCTTGCTGAAAGACGCGCATATGTTCGTCAAATTTGGATTGGCACGTCCATTTGGGATTGAAAGCCCAACTTTTCCAAACCGACAACCATTTTGATTTCAACGCCGCGATCAACTGCGTGGATGTTTTACCATCTGTCTCTTCTGGTTTAACCGACGGAATCACTGGCCGAGGCTTGATAAGAGGATCCGCGCTGCCTTTGAATTCGCGATATTTCACCGAGTGATTTAAGCGTATGTGAGTTTTAACACCACTTGCAGTATCAAAGACGTATTCATTTTCGCAGTACGGACACACGTATTCATTAGCATTGATCACAGCTACCGACGGCTCGACAACTTCCATAACTTCCATGTTTGGGAAAACGACTTCCTCATCATCGGAATCTTCGGTCGCTGTCGTCGCCTCGGTATCGGATATAATTGGCAGAACTGCGCTCTCATCGTTTTCCTGATGCCTCCCGGAACAGAGAGGATTAATAATGGCGTTAACTGTAGATGAACTAGCAGGTCGCGCACCCATAACTGAAAGAAGCGGAAAAGGCGCATTCAAGCGCGCCACTGGTGGCAATTTGGTGACCAGTTTGTTTATAGCTAAAGTTGCCGCTGGCCTACGCTGTCGGTCGGGGACGAAAACGCCACGCGCGTTGGACTGCGAAGCCGAAGCCTGAAACCTTGCCGCCGCATGTGCGCTAGTGGATGCCTGCTCAGCAGGTTGTGTAGCAGATGGTTGTTGTTGCTGCTGTTCTTGCTGTTGTTGCTGTTGTGGCTGTTGCTGCTGTTGTTGCTGTTGTTGCTGTTGTTGCTGTTGTTTTGGGTTTAATTGTTTTACCTGTCTGTGTGCCGTAGTGGCAACTCCAATTGGAGCAGATGCCATTTAAAATAAAGTAAATATAAATGGGGTCCTAAACAAGTCAGCCTATTCCAGTACGACTCCCATACACCTGATATAGGAATCAGGCTGTAATAGGCTGACTTGTTTAGGGCCTCACCAGTATTACAGCAGATGGTTTCGAAATAAAGTAAATATTTTATTTGGATTTGATGACTTTGGGTCAGTGTTTAGTTAGCAACAGCTTCTGCTGCAGATGTCTTCATTCAAAACAATTTTCTGTTACGATTGACCAGCGCAAAACCTCAGATATTTCGCGATGCCTTTTTGAAGAGACGCCCTCGATCTAGAGTTCTATTGCGATTCGTGATATAGGGGACGAGGATCACCAACGGTGAACGATAAAATATCGCAGTTTATCCGGGGTTTACGGTAACTTGCCGATAAGCACGCCAAAAAGTCTGGGTGTTACTTGAAGCTTAACTGTATACGATTTCACGCACAATTGTTAGCTACAGTGCTCGAATTATTCATAATCACTTATATGAAACTTAGCTTTTTTAGTTTTTTTAACATGGGTGATTCACCCCCTTAGTTCAATAACTTGACTTGATTATATTCTCCTGCAAATTAAACAACTCTTTTCTTACTAGTGTAATGCTAGATTGTTTAAATCTGATTTGGCTGTGTCTGTAGAAGGCAACGGCATGTGCCGCAGATATACTTTAATTTAAAGTAATGTCTCTAACAGTATATATGTATCTACGTCTTTAGTGAAACGTTCAATTGAGCTGCTAAATAATATAACCAGTAGAATAATCAGCTAGTGTACTTGCTCTGACAAAGAGCCCAAAAGCTCCCGGTTGGACTGGTTGTGGAGAATTTAAAAACCGCTTGTGAAATTTTTTGTCGTCATCTCGGTGGCAATACCCAATTTGAGATTTCAAATTAAAACGACTTGCGAACTTGAATGCAGGACTTTCAACGGTCAAGGGGTTTCAGGACTCTTTGCCAAAACAAGTAAATTATAGTGCTTTCATTATCAAAAAGTATTTGTATGATCGTTACAGATTGTAGGCATATTTGTTTAAAAAGAAGCTGTACGATCGTATAACTTTTCTAAAACAAATATGCCTAAATCCGAAACAAGCACCCATATGCTTTAGTTTTTTCTTCTTCTCTGCACACCCAGGTTTTTTCAGTGTGAACCGTGCTGTTTCGGACTGTCTTGCTCCATTTACTGTAGTTGCCCTGTTACAATAAACTACAGGCGTCAACATAAATCTTCAGGGTGAGTTCCGCACAATCATTTTTTCTCGCTCAGCATGATTAAAAAACTTTTTTTGTTGCGACTGGATAGTTTTGCAGGTCGACAAACTGCTTGGAAGAGTTCTTCCAACATAAACAACAGCGAAAAAAAATCTAAGACTTTTTTATAAAAATTTATTATTGCAGCACTTACTTGCGGCTGTGTTTAAAAAGTATCTTAATAAACTTTTCAGTGTTATCACCTACTTTACATTACAAACAACATTAAAATCATACAAAATAATTAGTACAAGATCATAATTTGTACGATAATTTAAAACTTTAATAAAACACGACGGTCACCGTATGAATTAAGACAAAATCGGTCATGAAACGCTCTTAAACGACAACCGATTGCACGCTGTTTTGAGATCGTTAAAATGGTTATTAAAATTAAGTACTAACACATGCACAAAAGCAAAATTTGCTCAAAGAAATTTTATTAAAATTTTCCTGTTTTTTGTTGCGGTCGAAACAATAAAAAACAAAGTGTTGGCCGGACTTTCCAAGTTACTTTTCAGTTTGTTTGCGACAAAAAAGCAAAAATATTTAAAAAGTAAGTGGAAAAAATATTTTGATCGCCTATTAACAAAAAAAACTAATGTACTAATTCTGCTCGAGTCATGGTGAACCAAAAACACTTGCAGTCGGCTAACCAAACTTCTACGTTGTAACCGACAAACATAATAAAATTTCGAAAAAAAACTTTTTTTTTGCAAAAGATTTGATACAAAATATTGATAAATGCGTTGCGCAACCACCCTGCAGATCTTATTGACGCATGTAGTTCGCTGATGAGTGTGTGTTTCAGAATGAAAAATGGTTATACTACGGTGCATTAACTTGGTTCTTCATATGGTAACCTGTTTATTTCAATAGGGCATTTACAGTACTATTTTGATTTTTAATTTGATGTTTTTGTTTGTGCTTAAATAGCAACAGCCTGTGCTACAAACATTTCGTTACTTTTCCTTCTTTCCCTTTTCACCAACCCAACTTCACATTCAACCCAGGTCTGTTTCTGGTAGAGAGAAACTTTCTGCGACATTTCATGATGACAGCGGAAGGGAAGATTATGGCCAAATTTTTGTTGTCAGGGGGAAGGTGGGGGGGGGGGGTGGCATGCATGCACACGGGGTACCGATAGAAAATCTTTGAAACCGGGAATAAAATTTTATAAGTGAAAAAACACTCTGAAGTGCATAATACGGTGAAAAGGTTAAAACTTATGTAATTTTGTGATGGTAAAAGGTAATCAAAACACATGTCAAACAAAAAAATTTTTTTGGCAGAAATTAAACTTTTTTTAAGTTTTAATGGCAAATCAGGCTTAAAGTGAATTGCAAGCGTTTGCCACTAAAACTCTAAACTATTTTTATTTTTGACAAAACAAATCTTTTGCTGAACATGTTTTTTTACTACGTTTTATCACAGAATCACACGAGTTTTTTTTCGCCGTATTATGTATTGCATAGTATTTTTTCACTCTTAAAACTTGATGCCCGGTTTCAAAAATTGACGTTGTGTAGCTCTCCGCCGGACCGCATAGGCGATCCCGTGCGCATGCATGAAGAAGGTCCGCCAAAATTTTTTAGTGTCCGCGGTAAGGGAACAGGGTGGGGTATCATAGAAATTTTTGGATGTTGTGATTTTATGAACTAAGAGGAAGACTTCAGATCTTAATGTCAAGTGAAGTCAGAGGAGGCGGAGGTTTGGCCGTAATGAACCAACTGATGTCGACATTCAGCGTTCTGGTTTCTGCTGATACAATGTGTTTCTGCGTCGCTAGTGCTTTTCATGTGTACCAACAAACTTTGCTTCCGTGGCATAAATTATATCAACGTGCTCGCCGTAAGCTACTCATTAATTTGATAACACCCGTTTTTTTCTACGGATCAAAAAAAAAGGTTTTCTGTACAAAAACGATGCACGCACATTTAAGTGTTTATTTGCACCATTAGAGTGAAATTTCGGCCGTTTGCTAAAAAACAAAGCAAGTGTGTGTGTAGAACACAACGCATAGTACGCGATAAGACACATTTAGAAGTTAAAATCATTTATCTCTAAATCTTTCCGTGTTTTACTTACGGCTTTCCTGTATGCTAGACATTAAACTATTAAAACATGGCTTGTTTGCCTTAATGCAGGAATAAACTTTAAAACGTCTCTCATTGCATACTACCGTTAAAGCGCAAATAACTCCCGAGTTTTTGAGCGCTTTTGTCGACGCCCTGGGTACGCGTAATTCCCGATTCACTACGAAAATTTTGCCGGGGGCGATTCTTGCGACAAGCAACTCGGGAATTAACATAGGTGGGAAATTATCCGCGATTTAACGGTATTGTGCTTCATGTAGTACACGCACACTTGCTTTGTTTTTTAGCAAACGGCCGAAATTTCACTCTAATGGTGCAAATAAACACTTAAATGTGCGTGCATCGTTTTTGTACAGAAAACTTTTTTATTTTGATCCGTAGAAAAAAACGGGTGTTATCAAATTAATGAGTAGCTTACGGCGAGCACGTTGATATAATTTATGCCACGGAAGCAAAGTTTGTTGGTACACATGAAAAGCACTAGCGACGCAGAAACACATTGTATCAGCTGAAACCAGAACGCTGTCGACATTGTAGAACGACCCGGTAATTAAAAATTCTCCCGCAAATTAAACAACTCTTTTCTTCCTAGTGTAATGCTAGATTGTTTGAGTTTGGTTTGGTCTGTGTCTGTAGAAGGCAACGGCATGTGTCGCAGATATACTTTGATTTAAAGTAATGTCTCACATTAAAAGTTCTAGTGCACATCACAAGAGCTTTTACAACACTATGAATTTCGCAAAGACAACTGCAGTTAATGCTGTTGCCGTCTACACACACCCAAAACTAACAAACCTGAACAAAATTTAGTGAGTAGGGAAAGGTAGTTGTGCACATACAATGTCAAGCAAAGAGTTGCAAGAGTTGTGATTAAAAACTAAAGACTGTCATATGACGCTAGTTACTATACAAAAGTGTTTTTAAGTTTTTTGTTTGAGCAGAAACAAAATCGTTTTTGGTTAAAATTGCTAGCTTGCGATACAGTACAAACACGAAAAACATTAGAACAATTAATTTTGCACAACAGCTACAACTTTGTAAGACGGCTTATTCTACTTGTCGTACGCTAATTACTATACTAGAGTGACGTCAGTTTCGCTTTTCGACCAAAAACAAGATCTTTTTTTCTGCATTTGTTAGCTTGCATTACAGTACAAACATGAAAAACGTTAAAGGAACCAAATTTGCACAACAGCTACAACTTTGTAAGACGGCTTATTCTACTTGTTGTACGCTAGTTACTATACAATAGTGTTGTTATTTGTTTTGTTTGAGCAGAAACAAAATCGTTTTTGGTTAAAATTGCTAGCTTGCGATACAGTACAAACACGAAAAACATTAGAACAATTAATTTTGCACAACAGCTACAACTTTGTAAGACGGCTTATTCTACTTGTCGTACGCTAATTACTATACTAGAGTGACGTCAGTTTCGCTTTTCGACCAAAAACAAGATCTTTTTTTCTGCATTTGTTAGCTTGCGATACAGTACAAACACGAAAAACATTAGAACAATTAATTTTGCACAACAGCTACAACTTTGTAAGATAGCTTATTCTACTTGTTGTACGCTAGTTATTATACAATAGTGTTGTTAGTTTGTTTCTGCTCAAACAAAAAAACTAACAACACTATTGTATAGTAACTAGCGTACAACAAGTAGAATAAGCTGTCTTACAAAGTTGTAGCTGTTGTGCAAATTTGATTCCCTTAACGTTTTTCATGTTTGTACTGTATCGCAAGCTAACAAATGTAGAAGAAAACGATCTAGTTTTTGGTCGAAAAGCAAAACTGACGTCACTCTAGTATAGTAACTAGCGTACGACGAGTAGAATAAGCCGTCTTACAAAGTTGTAGCTGTTGTGCAAAATTAATTGTTCTAATGTTTTTCGTGTTTGTACTGTATCGCAAGCTAGCAATTTTAACCAAAAACGATTTTGTTTCTGCTCAAACAAAAAAATTAACAACACTATTGTATAGTAACTAGCAAACAACGAGTAGAATAAGCCGTCTTACAAAGTTGTAGCTGTTGTGCAAAATTAATTGTTCTAATGTTTTTCGTGTTTGTACTGTATCGCAAGCTAGCAATTTTAACCAAAAACGATTTTGTTTCTGCTCAAACAAAACAAATAACAACACTATTGTATAGTAACTAGCGTACAACAAGTAGAATAAGCCGTCTTACAAAGTTGTAGCTGTTGTGCAAATTTGGTTCCTTTAACGTTTTTCATGTTTGTACTGTAATGCAAGCTAACAAATGCAGAAAAAAAGATCTTGTTTTTGGTCGAAAAGCGAAACTGACGTCACTCTAGTATAGTAATTAGCGTACGACAAGTAGAATAAGCCGTCTTACAAAGTTGTAGCTGTTGTGCAAAATTAATTGTTCTAATGTTTTTCGTGTTTGTACTGTATCGCAAGCTAGCAATTTTAACCAAAAACGATTTTGTTTCTGCTCAAACAAAAAAATTAACAACACTTTTGTATAGTAACTAGCAAACATCGAGTAGAATAAGCCATCTTACAAAGTTGTAGCTGTTGTGCAAAATTAATTGTTCTAATGTTTTTCGTGTTTGTACTGTATCGCAAGCTAACAAATGCAGAAATAAACGATCTTGTTTTTGGTCAAAAAGCGAAACTGACGTCACTCTAGTATAGTAACTAGCATACGACGAGTAGACTAAGCTGTCTTACAAAGTTGTAGCTGTTGTGCAAAATTAATTGTTCTAATGTTTTTCGTGTTTGTACTGTATCGCAAGCTAGCAATTTTAACCAAAAACGATTTTGTTTCTGCTCAAACAAAAAACTTAAAAACACTTTTGTATAGTAACTAGCGTACGACGAGTAGAATAAGCTGTCTTACAAAGTTGTAGCTGTTGTGCAAATTTGATTCACCTAACGTTTTTCAAGTTTGTACTGTATCGCAAGCTAACAAATGTAGAAAAAAACGTTCTTGTTTTTGGTCGAAAAGCAAAACTGACGTCACTCTAGTATAGTAACTAGCATACGACGAGTAGAATAAGCTGTCTTACAAAGTTGTAGCTGTTTGAGGTATTGCTGACCCAATAAAACATTGATTCTGTGAAGGCCGTATAGTGCGTCGGTTCAAATTTAGTGAATTTTATTTGGATTTTTTGGGTAATGTGATGGCTGATTAAATGATTCTCGACTTGGAAGCCGCCGAATTGTTGATTTAGATTTTTGAATTTCAAAAAATCTAAACCTGTACTGCGGACGTTAGTGAACCCCCCCCCAAAAAAGTTTGATAATTCGTAAAAAACAAACTGTGTGTTAGAAGCAGAGGCACCCCGGTGAATATGAATAGTCATAAATATGAGTTGATGAAACCGCAATCAGTTGAACAATCGTATAGAGACGGCTGTGGAAAGTTGGTTTTTTTGAACATTTCCTACATGGAATGCATAGGAAATGTCAATCGCCTACCACAGCTGCACTAAGTAACAAATGAATTTAAAAATTTGTCAGTATAGTAAACGCGATGTGGCGAATCCAATAAGCATGTTTGCAGCCAAATCTAAAACTGGTGGCGCCTTTAGCCTGGCGGCGGTCATACAAACATCTTTGAACCACAAAACCCCGGAACATGTCGCGACCAACAAATGTAGATTTTTCTAGTTTTTCTGGCCAAATTGTAAAATGAGTCAAATTGGTGCGCTACTAGCATGCGTGTACCATATAAACCCTGTAGTTCGATTGCCATAGAACGCCGGGGTTAAAATTATCGGGTCAACCCCTTCAGCAAATTTGAAGAAAATTCATCACGTTGAGACTGACTTGCCGTTGTGGTTATTTCGAGAGTCTTAACGTTTTGTATGCTCATAAAGAGCATCAGCGGTTTACTGTGGTGAAGGGCAGGAATGCCGACTTGTTTACAGTACTGGCTGTTCGGCTGACGCCCCAAGCTCAACGGTGTAACACTTTTGCTTATTGCAGCTTTGCCGACTATATTGCTCTACCGAACAATGCTTACGTCTACCAGAAGTAGTGTCGGTCGGGTGTGTAGTAGAAGTACCGGAGAACCTCGGATATACCGCGATGTGTTTCATCGTACAATTCTGACCTACATCGAGATTGAATAGTAAAACAAAAAAATTGACATTATTAATTGCGGTATAACCGGGATTTATCGGTACTGTGCCAAAAGTCGGATTTCTAAGGCCCATTTGGGATCGGTGTTTCCGGATACTGCTGAGGCAGATGATGATGATACCGTAAACGCGCGAGTTGGTGCACAATAGATGACCAAATATGAAAGTTTTCATGAATCGGTACGGCGTGATTAGATGCGTTACACGTAACGTTTTATAGTTAAACTTACTATGTAACGTTACGTAACAGGAATTTACTCACGTTGTTGACAGTTAAC
>CAXARX010000675.1:0-25522 GCA_963971425.1 Bryoerythrophyllum caledonicum | reverse complement strand
TATCAAATTGCACGATGCATCATGGGACCTAAGCATTCCTATGTTCTTATTCAACCTGAGATCCCTAAGATCTGGCATGTACTTGATGGTACCTATCTTACTCGTACCGAAATTATAGAAATTGAAGAAGCTGGATTTTGTTTACAGTCTAGCATTCAAATGTCACCTCATTGGTTATTCACCTTGTCTAGGATATTTGAGCCTATATTGTGGACTCATCCTTCACCAACACATGATGAAAAAATCCCATCCATTCGGAATGGCAAGCAAATTCGTCGAAGTAGTTAGGTGCCCACTGATAATCACCGCAATCAATGGGAGAGTGCAAGGAATGTTACAGCAAGTATCACTAGGGTGAACTTCCTTCCTTATCCTCGACTTGGTGCCATTCTTTCACTCTTGTCCGGTAGTGAACTTAATCAGAAGGTTTATAACATCATGCTTTCTAATTTTTCATCTTGTACTTGTCCCCATTATAGAGATATGAATGGAAATTCCATTGGAAAGCGTGGCATGTATGTAAATTGCAAACATCTTTATTTCATCTTTCATTACTTCTGCAAATTGGATTACAAGACATGCACATTCATCCACGCTCCTACCCTTAGTTTGGCGAAGTTAAGCCTGTGCTTGTTGCTGCTAGAATCATCAAGATATGTGACTGAAGTCAGTGAACAAGTTAGTTGGCTAGTATTAGCATGATATGAAGTAAATTTGTAGTACCAATATATTATCTTCAAAAATCTCATATATGCAAAGTATTATATTCATGTTTCACTATGTATTCCTTGTTGCAATGAGATTTTTTTATTATTTGTAGGATGTGGAATTCTTCTTGGTATTTTCATTGCATTTGTTTTTCTGCAAATTTTAGAATTCCCTTTGAATTAATTATTTGTACGCTCACTTTATAATCCTACTTTCAGACGGCCTCTTAAAACATGATATAAATGTGGATATAAAATTTGAACTTGCAATAGCGCTAACTTTCTAGGCTTCTATATCCACCGTCATGGGTCCCGTGGCAATAGCTCATATTTTCTTAAAATAATAAACTTTGTTGGAAAAACATCAAGATTTTTAACTTTTTAACCAAAGGAAATTAAAAATTGAATCATGATTTAAATTTGCAGACTTTAGGCTCACACAATCCCTGCTCACCGCTCTTAGGCTCATGCTCACACGCTCACATGCTAGCGTCGTTGCAATAATTTGGAGCAATAGCCGTTAGACCAAAGTCAAGCTTTTGAAATACTCATCTATCTTGCACCAAAGGAGCTTGGTAGAAATCACCAGTAACAATAACATCTAAACCTCCAAAAAAAAATTAAACATGCATGATCGAATAAACCCTACCAGAGCTCTAAAAGTCCACGATACTTACATTTTATGTTAGATACCAGAAAATGTATACGAAAATGTGCCAAATTCAACAAATAGTTTTAACCATGAGGTATAATTTTTCTTGAACTATTGGTATCATTTTATTTTTAGTGACAAAGGCTATAGTGATAAGAGGCGTGGATTGAATTGATCAAAGAACTCTTCTTGAAGCTATGTTATAATATAAAGAGCACAATGCGGAGAGCACATCAAAAATGGAAATAGAGAGTTAGTCACCATGAGGATTCTTGACGAAGAGTAGTAGTAGGATTACTTCTAATAGGAAGAAGTAAATCCTTACTTAAAACAAATAGTGCAAATTTTGTGTAGTTTGGAGTGTTTGACTTTGTGTTTTGTTAAAATAAAGTGGTTTAAAATTATTTTTTATGAAACATCTATAAATATTAGAGTTATTCATAAAGTACCCTAAATTGGAGTTTAAACGCGTGAGTTTTGTGAAAAAGCCGGTTGAGTTTAAAAAGTCGGGATAAAAATGGGTATGAAACTTATTTTTCCATCAAAATGGTGCCTAAAAAAGTTTGGTCCCTACTTTTGAGGTTGTGTGTCATAAGTATCTTGCAAAAAAGTTTGACACTTCAACTATAGTTGCCTTTGCAACTTTAGAAAAAGTTCTACCCTAACGAGGGAGGACTTTACAAATAACTATATTGTTGCAAAAAACTCTATTGTTGCAAATAATTCCGAATTGGATGTTTATGAACATAGAGTGCAATTGCTTTGAAAATTGTAATATTCATCCCAAAAAAAAGAAAACACTCTCAATTAGAGAATTAGTGTCCAAAACAACAAAAATTTCACTGAAATCTGTAGATTTTTGTTTTTGTTTTGGGCTTGATGTTTTTATTAAAGTCAACAGAAGATTGCACAAGGCATAAGCATACGCAAGGAATGTGTAGAAAAAGATAATCTTTAGTTCTTTACTCACAAGTTTCCTTCATTGAGAGGTGTACACTAGCCAAGAGGTATCCATAACAAACCATATGAGATAACTCATTACTAACACTCTCATCACTAGGATCAACCCATGCATTAGCAGTCTACCAAACATTCTTTATTTCTAACTCCCATTGGCTTCTAGCAACTTCAATCTACTCCAAGAGTTTTGGCCAAATTTCAAGAGAAAACCATTGATTAATTTTGTGGTATTGGCTATTTTTGTTAATTTTTTTTTTATGCCCAAAATCCCTAGGTAGTCCAAAATCTTGATAGCTACGAAATTTCGGGCATCCATACTATTTTTTTCATCCATGGGATTTCAACTCCAAAACGACTTGCATCTAAACCCCGTGCCTTACAAAGATTCCAAAGTGATTTTTACATTATTTATCATGTAAAATTACACTATGTACAGTACAACAAATTGGGAGCTTTTGGATATCTTCTTCCTATGCAAAACATTTTTTTAACTTCTACTTTCTAGATTTGTGTAACTCAAGCTTTTTCCTACACCAACAATCTTTTTTTGAATTTTTTGAAGATATGTATTTTTTCACTAATTTTGTGCTGGTTAACCTGGTTTGTTAGTTGTTTGTTGATATATTTTTTCAATAAACTTTGAGCATTTCTAGCAACGTTAAAAAAAAATTCAATTTTTTTTTGCATTGAATTTTTCTAGTTCTTTTATACACATAATTTTTTCTAGATGTTTTCGATTTTATTTTTATTTTTTACAATTTTTTACGTCAAATGTCTCTCCTATTTGCTAAAATTATTGGCTTTCCAAACTTTGAATATATTTTTAGCATTGGGAAATGTTTTTTTTCAAATTCTTTTTACATTGAATCATACTAGGATTTTTTCTACAAGTAGGATCTTTTTGAGAATTACAAAAAAAATTGTCAAAAGTATTTGTTATTTGTTAAAGTTACTTCTTATTGAAATTCCAATAAGATTCTTGAATGATTCTTGAAGATTATTACTACTTCCAAAAGATTCCTGAAATTTTTCCCAATATTTCCAAATAATCAACAAATTTCTATTGACTTCGTCAGTAGGATATCTAAAATTCTAAATCAACAAAATTGTGTAGATATTATTCGAGGACTCAAAAAAAATTTGTTAATTTTCATAAATCGTGATCACGAGTGCACGCAAGAATAGAATTTTTTTGATTAACTTTTGTTTCATACACCAATTCTCTAGTACTCCACATTCAAAATTCAAGGGGGTAAATTTTTTTAAATGAAAAAAATACACTCTCATGTAGCCTTTGGAAAATGCACTTTAGAAGTGCAAAAATTCTTAATTCGGTGTCAGTGTATAAATTAAATTTTCTGGATGGTAGAGTGGCTTGCTCGTTGAATACGCTTTTGGTAGCTACAGTGGCTACCCGGCCTTAAAACGTCGGCAAATTTGTTGCTACATGTGGCATTTTTTTTGGACACCCGTTGCGAGTTTGAAATAGTTTATTGGTGCCGGTAAAAATCAAAAAAAATCTTTTACTTTTCTTCATCATGCATTCAACTATAGTTTGGGTGTGCAAAAGTGGCAACTATGCTCCAACAGTAGAAGCAAAATTGACAACCATGCTGAAACTGATATGTCAAGATTGACGACCATTTCAAACTGATAAGACAAAATTGTAAGAATATCGCCACAAATGAATTGGCGATCATACTCAGTATAAAGAGCAAATTAAATAACAAACATACAATTCCATACAAGCTAAGAAGAAATCAAACTTGTTTTCCACAAAATGAAATAAGGAATTGAATCAAATGTGCAAATTAGCAATTGTCACGGGGAGTTGAACTCCAACCACGAATGCCTTATCCATTGCAAGTAACAATCTCCCCCTCCACTACCAAGTAAGTTAGTAAATGCAGCAGAAAATACTTGAAAATCACAATTTGCCGCCATAATGGAAACACAAACCTTATATATCAGCACCTCTCTTTATCCGATCTTCGTGCCATGAATTTATGGCCGCATTGAAAGGAAAGGATTATAGTGAGAAAATTTGTTGAGAGAACATCTTAACACATGTATCAAGATGACTATCCAAGCGGTTCTCTAGTTTGGACTTCATAAATGACACAGTAGAAAAAGTCCGCTCATCTTCAACATTGCCAAGCACCGCAGTAATGGCTATCTTTGCAACTTTCAAGAACTCTAAAAGGCCGTTCAACATAAGAGCATTGTGTTCCACTTCCATAACTTAGTTCCAGGATTTAGATCATGTGGTTCTTTCATGGAAGTCTTGGCATAGACTTCATCGTCACTTTGAACAACGATGATTGTAAACCCAACAATTGGTTGTCAAGAATGGAGTCAATGTACAGGGTACAAGGCTCCAACTTTGTGCCAAAATTGACACTCTGGTTGATTCTATAATGAGCTTTCACAATTTTCATCTGCAAAGGGATGTCGTCACAATTGTCACAATTTTTGCAACCAAGTTGTCGTCACAATTGTCACCAGATGTTGTCACAATTTGTGACGACAACTTTGGTCACAATTTTTGTCGTGACAATTTTTGCCATGTGGCAATGCACGATATGTGTATATCATATTTGTGGTTCGCTATGCGGAATGCCAAGCTCTCAGAGCCGGTGTTTAAGTCCATCATTTATTTCTGGATGATGGAATAAGAAGTATTATGCACGATATCATAAAACATTTTAAAGTAGTTCTTTGCCATGCAATCTCTTAATCGATGTACATCATGTATAGCCTCGCTTGACATATTTTGATGCACACGACATAGTAGCTCACAAAGACATCTTGTGACTGTGAAAACTTCATCAAGGAGTTCACATACTCAAGAAACGGATCAATGCAAGGGAGGGCAAGGAGAACACCGACATCACAGAGTAAGTCGAAATTATGCCTCGCCATCTCCCAAGCAGCTGTTTGCTTCAATATTAAGGCTCGGTCTTTCAAGGGAGCATCTTCTCACATCTTGACTATCAACGTCTTATATTCACCCATAATCCTTCTTAACAGATTAAGAAGAGAGATCCAACGAGTCCTCATGTTTCTTAATAAATGCAACTCCTCTGCTTCCACAATGTCGACAACTTTCTCAAACTCTAAGTGACATTTTGAGCTATAGCTCAAGTAAACATGCATTGTTTCGCATATAGATTCGAGTTTTACTACCACTGACAAATTTGTGAGTGGCTCCACAGTGAGATTTGTCCTTTGAGCCATGTAATACACTCTAAAGAGGAACAAAGCCACGGTTTCTTTCATTTGAATTGTAATACTATAGCAGCTACCCTGAAAAACAGAGACCCCATCTCCCCCAAAGCAGACCATGTGTTGTGTAACTTGTACTTCATGTAGGCTTCAGTGCATTCTTTTACAACATCAACACTATTTCCATTTACCAATCTACTCAATGACAACAGAATGGGAATTTGTTTGAAGCCAATGCACACATAAACACGGATGGAGAGGCAATTTTGGCTATCGATAGAGGTTACTTCATCAACTAAGAGAGAAATGAAATTTGCAGATTCAATGATGGTTTTTGCGTGCCCAAAGAATACCTTAGCTAGTTGATCGGCCATGTCCCAGGCAACAAGATCATTCCAATACTCCTTTGGAAAGTCAAAAACTTCCTGCATGTGAAAGAACTCTTGCATAGATTGGAAATCACTCAATGCACTACAACAAAACTGCCAAAATCTTACTAGATTTTCTTACTGAAATGAGTAAGAAAGGATATTGATTACTCTAATAAGGTTTTGAGTAAGAAATGACAAGTTGTTTTTTTCTTACTCAATTTTTGTCTACTAAGAATGGACAAGTGCTCACATTCCCAATGGCTCGTTTCCAAAGGTTTGGGCACTTCAATTTAGGACCCCATGAGGTTACAAAATGTATGAATGGATCTAGTAAGATTTTGATTACTACATCTAGTAAAAGTTTTTGTCATGATTACTCAATCCAATAGGACTTTATTTAGTCAATCTACTTAGACTTTGTTTACTCAATCTAGTAAGGTTTTTGTCATGATTACTCGATGTAGTAAGGTTTTTTGCTGTGATTATCCAATGCCGTAAGGCTTTTACCATGATTACTCAATGGAGTAAGGTTTTTGCCATAATTAGTGAATTCAGTAAGGTTTTGATTACTCAATGCAGTAAGATTTTTGCCATGATTACTCCATCTAGTAAAGTTTTGATTACTCAATCCAGTAAGGTTTTTGTCATGATTACTTAATCCACTAAGATTTTTCTTATGACAATGACTAAATTCACTAATATTTTTGTCACAACAATGACTACATTTAGTGAGTGCAATTTATATCATCAAAACCATGTCCTTACTTTATTGGAAACAAAACACAAATCTCACACATTGTACCAATAATGTAAAATAGAAAATATATAACTAGCTCTACACAACATGATAACTACACATGCTTTCAAATTCTACAATAGTTATATCTATTTTACAATAATTACATGTAATCATCTACATCTATTCCAATAATTTGAACTACCTTGTCTTCCACTGCATGAACACACACAATGAGAAATTAGTAACTTGACAACCAATTTACTTAGATTTACTTCACAAACCTATACAAAAAAAACCATATCTACAAAATCCACCATCAAAAACATCCGATCTACTAATTCTACCACCTTGATCATTAGATCTAGTTTGGATTCAATTCTATTTGTTTAGATCCAATGCTCAAACATACACAAAATGACTAGATCTATTAGATCCACCACCAAAAACATCCAATCTATGACCACAAGACTTAATCATGGCCTGAGGAGTATCAAAACTATTCTAAAACTTCCAAAACCTTTAATCTCTTATTTCTCTACAAGTATTACAAATCCAGTGGAAATAGGAATACAACGACTGGAAGTAAATAACATGACAATGGTTCAAGAATGATGTCAAACCGGAGACTCAAGGATGTATTGTAGATAACAAAGGTAACATTACAAGGTGTCTGACTTGCGCGGAGGTCAGCACCGAAGACGAGAACCAGAAGATCGAACTAAATATCAGAGATTAAAGCTGAAGAGTCAGTTGTCGAGACTCAAGAGCCTCTCCGTCTCGACTCCTATATATACTAGGAGTCCTGAGGTTCTAGGAGCTTCTCTGGCCACCTTGAGAAGGAGTCGAAGAAGCTTCTTAAAGTTAGGAAGCTCTTGAAGAAGCTTCCTCAAGGACGATGGTCGTTAGGTGAGTGCACTGGAGACTTCCTCATAACGGATGGCCACTAGGTGAGCTGCGCCGGAAGCTTCCACATTCTTCGAGAACCTTCTAGAACCTTCTAGTGTCATTTAGAGTCTACAAGAAATATCTAGCAACATCATCGAACCACCTAGATCTACTGAGAATAATCTAGGACTTTCTTAGAACCTTCTAGAATCCTCTAGAACCTTCTAGAACCTTCAAGAAACTTCTATTGTTTTGGCATCCATGACATCATCCCTTTTTCAAGCTCCGTGAATCTCCTAGGAGTATTCGCCGCATTCTTAGTTTTGTCGGATATCATCGGTGAAAAGCTTGAACCTTCTCAGGTGCGTCGCATAAATTTATTACCGGTTCCCATGTGCGCTCGCTAATCGGGTATCCCTGTCAATGGACAAAATATTCTAACTCTCCGCGCCGAAGTCTTGAATCAAGAATGTTTTCGACCTCATATTCTTCGTAACTGTCCACTTCTAGACAAGGCGGTGGTGGTTGAATCCTTCCTGAGATTGTTGATTCTCTGTATTTTTCCAGAAGCGAAACATGGAAGACAGGATGTAACTTCATTGATGCTAGAAGTTGTAATCGATAACCAACCGCATTGATTTGTTTTTCGATGGTGAATGGACCAATTCTTCGAAAATCCAATTTGTCGCAAGGTCGAGTAGTCTTTATGTTATGTCGTAGAAGCCACACCTTGTCGTTTACTTGAAATGGTGGTTGCTATTTTCTTCTCGTGTCTGCCGTTTCTTTGTATTGTTCTTGAGCTTCTTTTAACTGCAATTCCATTTTAGAATGTAGTTCCTTCATGTTTCTCGCGAAGTCTTTTGCATCCGGGCTCTCCCTTCTCCAAGCCGACAACATGTCAATTCTTGGATGGTGTCTGTAATTGATGAAAAACGGAGTTTGCTGTGTAAATGCATGCGTGCTATTGTTGTATGAAAATTGAGCTAACGGTAGTAAAAATGTCCAATCGTCTTCATGATAGTTCACCGTGCACCTCAAGTATTGTTCGAGAACTTGGTTGATGCGCTCCGTTTGACCATCAGTCTGACGATGAAACGCAAAAGTTTGATCTCTACGCGTAAGATCTCGAAAAGAGATTGCCAAAACTTTGAGATGAACTGAGGTCCTCGGTCAGAGACAATATCTTCAGGCAAGCCATGGTATCGATAGATGTTGTCGATGAAGAGCTTGGCAGTATCTTAACCTATGATTGTCTTCTTACGTGGAATAAAATGAGCCATCTTCGAAAATCGGTCGACTATCACACATATGGAGTCAAAACCATTGGATGCTGGCGGATTCGTGATGAAATCCACAGAAACAAAGGTCCATGGCCGTTTCGGAACCGGTAGAGGTTGTAGAAGTCCATATGGTCGATGTCGTGGATTCTTTGATCGAAAACAGATGTCGCACGAAGTCACAAATTCTTTAATAGCCTTCCACATTTGAGGCCACCAAAAGTCACGAGAAACAAGCTCGAATGTCTTGTTGTATCGAAAATGTCCAACAGCCGGAAAGTCATGCCGAGATTGTAGAATTCGAAGACGTAATTGTCCATCAGGATTGTATAAACGTTCTTCAAAATATACAAGATTGTCTTCAATCTTGAAATCGTTGGCACTGTCGTAAGAAGTACTAAGTCGTGATTTGATATCAAGCACAAAAGGATCTTTGGCTGAAGTTGCTGGAAAATAGTCCAGAAAACTTATATCCAATGGTATGGGAATCTGAGTTGCCCGCAAACGGAGGCTGTCTCATTTCAAAAGCATCGTGCACTGCTGATCACAAGCTCCTTCTCCTTCCTTGGGCATAAGGTTTGATTGTCTAGACAGAGCGTCTGAGAAACCTTGTTGTTTCCCACGTTGGTGCACAATAGCAAAGTCAAATCTGGACAAAGACATGTTCCACCGAGCTTGCCGATGATTCAACACACGTGTGAACATAAAATACTCGAGATTTTTGTGATCAGTATATACTGTCACCTCGTGGGCAGCGCCTTCAAAGAAATGGCGCCATTCTTAAAAGAGTCCACGATTGCCAGCAATTCTTTATCGTGGATCTCATAGTTGATTTCAGCGCCTGTGAACTTGAGAGAATGGAAAGCCAAAGGATGTAACTTTTTTCCATCTCTAAGTTGAGATAATACCGGTCCAAGGGCAAAGTCAGAAGCGTCGATTTCCAGAAAGAATGGCTTGGAAAAGTCACGGTGGATCAATACTGGAGCTATAGTAAAGGCGGTCTTCAAATTCTCGAACGCCTTTTCCTCTTCTTGAATCGAATCTAACTTGTCCTTGCAAGCAACTCGCATAAGAGGGGTAGCGATCTTGGAATAATCTCTTATGAAGATTCTGTAGAAGTTGACAAATCTAAGGAAGCACTGAACATCTCGTATTACCTTTGGTGTTGCCCAGTCAATAACCGCTTGAATCTTCTTTCGGTGCATTGATATTCCATCGCTACAAATAACGTATCCAAGAAATTCTACTTGACATGTGTGGAAAGCCCACTTCTCCAATTTAGCGTACAATCCTGCGCTCCGAAGCTCTTCAAGAACAAGCCGAACGTGTTCTTCATGTTTCGCTTCGTCCTTGGAATAAACCAGAATATCGTCCAGATAACAGACAAGAAAACCGTCTAGAAACTGTGGAAATACATCATTCATTAAGTGTTGAAAGATGGCTGGTGCATTTGTAAATCCGAAGGGCATAACATTATATTCAAAATGTGCATACATTGTACGCAATGCGGTCTTCCATTCGTCGCCTTCTTTGATTCGCACCAAATTATGTGCTCCTCGCAAGTCCATCTTCGTGTAAATCTTTGCTTGACCAAGTTTATCAAGGAGTCCAAAAATGAGTGGCAACGGGTAACGGTTCTTGATCGTTACCTTATTAAGGCCACGATAATCGACGCACATCCGAAGTGATCCATCTTTTTTCTTTATAAAAATGATAGGAGCTGCTGCTGGAGACTTTGAGTGTTGAAAGAAATTCTTCGCGAGGTTCTCATCAATGTACTCACGCATTGCAGCAAGCTCGTCTTGTCATAAGTTGTAGATGGGTCTAAAAGGTGGTTGTGCACCATCTTCAAGTTCGATGGCGCAATCATATGGTCGATGCTCGGGCAACACGTCTGCATTCTTCTTTTAAAAAACGTCTTCATAGGCTTTGTATTGTTATGGAAGTGTAGATGTTGTCGCATTTTCTGAAGATGTCGGTGTTGCATATGCCACAAACGATTCTCCACTCTTGGCAGCACGCACAAAGGCTCGAGCTCCAATAAACAACGGTTTAGAACGTCTTGATTTTTGTGTGGTACGTTTTATAGATTGGTGTTTCGGAAATGATCTAATCTTCAGGTTATTCCAATCTATATCAAGATTATATTTTCTAAGCCAAGACAGTTTTAATACAACAGAAGTTGTCGGGGATTTGATAACATTGAAAACGATAAAACTATTGTGACCTTCTAGTTCAATCTCCAAAGGAATGGTTTCGTGAGTAACATATCCAGAGGCTAGAGGTCGTCCATCTATGACTTCTATGGGAACAGGGTGAGGTTTTCTAATAAGGCTAATGTTTTTGGATTTTGCAAAGTTTTCATCTATAAAGCACGCAGAAACTCCTGAATCTACTCATGCGGGTGTCTGAAGTTTTACGGAACTAAAAGAAAATGGAATTTCAAAACAACGAAAAGGATTACCTAATAGGAAGAGACAGTGAGATTTAAATTCGTCCAACCACACGGCCTCTACTGTGGCTGGGCCTCGTGGTTTTTCGAGTGGGGTGACTTTCCATCGTGGTACTTGTACTTTTGTGAGTGTTTGTTTTCGAGCAGCCATCGCGTTTGTGGCCTAATTCTCCACAATAGAGGTATAAATCCTCTTCAAAGCGCCGCTTCATGTCTTCGGGCGTAAGTCGCTTGAATTGCACTGCATTGATCTGCATATCTTGAACTCCATTGCTTTTATGCGGGTTTGTTGCTCGAAAAATGGCGGAAAATCCGGTGTATTGTCGTGGCGGTGCCCAATCACGTTTCTCTTGTTGTCGCTCGAAAAGTCGATTGTCGCATTTAAGCGCTTGGCTGATGGCTTCATTAAGTGTTAGCGGATCTGGTAAAGATAATAATAAATCTTTTACCTCGTCACGTAAACCATACTGGAATTGGCTGGTGAGAGCTTGTTTCCCCCAATCGATGTCACAAGCAAGTTGTCGAAATTCTGAAGCGTATGTGGACGCTGATCGTCTTCCTTCTTTTAAGCTCTGGATTTTTGTCGTTGCAGCCCGAATCTTGTCGTGTTCGTTGAACGCCTCTGTAAATGCTTCAAGAAATGCTTCGAAATTGTTGAGGATTGGAGAATTCTTCTCGAACAAAGGCGCAAACCAAGAAAGTGTTTGACATGTTAGTAAGGTCCCGACTGATCCAACAGGAGAGTCATCTGTTGGATATCGTTCTGGTTGAAGCATCGTAATCAACCGTATTTGGTTGCCAAATCCTCGAAATTTCGAGCGCGTACTGTCAAACTTCTCTAGAAGGGTGATTCTTGGATCTTTATTCCCGTTGCTCGCAAAAATTGAAGCTTGTTGTGTAAAACTGGATGTCTCCACGGAGACTTGTCTTTGCAATCTTGCCTCGAGGCTATACCATCGTGAGTGTAGCTCTTCGTTTCGTTTCATCATTTGTTCGCGTTCTACAGTCATCGTTGTTAGAGCAGCCATGATGGCATTTAACTTGGAAACGTCCATAGCAGCTTTTTGTTTTCCGTCCATAATATACATGATTTTGAAATTGTCCTAATAGTATACGTGAATGAATACTGACCGACCTCGAATTACTGGAAAGATAAAAGCTGTAGGCAGAGCTAATAGTTCTTCGAAGCTCTCTAGACTTAATCGACGAAGAAATTACTCCCTAAGTTCTTGTTTAGGCTTGCTAATAATATGGATGCTAAGGTTGGAATTGAACTCTTGAAATAGTTGCCTATTCAAATCCATAAACTCCTAGATACAAATAGAATAGCAACGACTACAAAATCAAGATGAAGCATCAGTAAACATGTGGGTAATCCACAACCTCTAAATTGTTGAAAGTCTTGTCCAAATGAAGAGTAGTGAACTCCTATTTGGATAGATTTCTCAACAAACAGCAATACTAGTTTAAAGGTGGGTAATCCACAACCTTTAAAATACTCTAACTCTTTAAAAAAGGGGGTGACTCAACACTCAATCAAGAAGAATAGAGTTCTAGTATTGTAGGATGTATCAATCTCGACAAACTGTTACGGACCCACTGGAAATAGGAATACAACGACTGGAAGTAAATAACATGACAATGGTTCAAGAATGATGTCTAACGGGAGACTCAAGGATGTATTATAGATAACAAAGGTAACATTAAAAGGTGCCTGACTAGCGCGAAGGTCAGCACCGAAGATGAGAACCAGAAGATCGAACTAAATATCAGAGATTAAAGCTGAAGAATCAGTTGTCGAGACTCAATAGCCTCTCCGTCTCGACTCCTATATATACTAGGAGTCCTGAGGTTCTAGGAGCTTCTCTGGCCACCTTGAGAAGGAGTCGAAGAAGCTTCTTAAAGTTAGGAAGCTCCTGAAGAAGCTTCCTCAAGGTCGATGGCCGTTAGGTGAGTTGCACTGGAGACTTCCTCATAACAGATGGCCGCTAGGTGAGCTGCGCCGGAAGCTTCCACATTCTTCGAGAACCTTCTAGAACCTTCTGGTGTCATCTAGAGTCTACAAGAAATATCTAGCAATATCATGGACCCGGGGAGATCACTGTCGATTTTTTAGAAAACTACGTGAGTTAAAAGATAGGGTCTATTTAATTCAAAGGAGAAAAAATTTATATTATATTTAGGGCTACTATAGGATCTTTAAAATGACACAAACTCTATTATATATAAATTAGGTTATACTAAAACATCATATAGTAGAAATTCTTACTAATAAGATAGCTTTGACAAATTAGAACCTCCATATTAGATTGTTCAAAATACATGGCAGAGATTTTTAAAATGCCAAAAAATCACGTTGAATTGTACATTATTATTTATTATCATCTGAAATTGTACTTAGTGGTGCAAATACAAAAAAAATGAAATTTACATATAGGACATTGTTTTGATGGTGTATGAAAAAATTGAAAATTTTAATTTTCTATGTAAAATAGCCCAACTATAAAAACTACATGAATGAATTTATAAAAAATTATAGGGTATTAAAAGTATACCTTTTGTAGCTTTTTAGGTAAAAATAGGATTACTTTAAATACAATGGTGAAGGTAAATAGCCCTACATCAAATACCCTCTTAACTAAGGTGTATACCTTAAATTACAAGGAGTGATCTCCCCGGGATCATGGAACCATCTAGATCTACTAAGAATATTCTAGGACTTTCTTAGAACCTTCTAGAATCCTCTAGAACCTCCTAGAACCTTCTAGAACCTTCTAGAACCTTCTAGAATCTTCTAGAGTTTTGGCATCCCTGACAACAAATATGGGTTTCTACAAAAGAGAATAATACCAAGAGTACAAGGGAATGAGAACAACACTAAAAGAAAATGACAGAGTGAGAGCAAAACTACAAAAAAATAAGAATATGACTCCTCTAATTCCTCTAAGAGACCTTGAGAGAATGAGGGAGGGAAGGAGAAAGTAAGAACTATGTGAGACATTGAGAGAATGAGAGAGTGAGATCTCAAAAAGCTTACACTATCTCCCTCAAAAAAAACCCTTAGTTTGTCCATAAATGATTTCATTAATTCCATCAGTCATCCATTAGGGTTTAAAATTCCTTCTTACTCAAACGAGTAATCACTTGTCTTTTCTTCTTTCTCAAACAAGTACTCACTTGTTCCTTCTTCTTACTCAAAGAAGTAATCACTTCTATGTTTTTACTCGAACGAGTAATCATTTCTTTCTTCTTACTCGAACGAGTAATCACTTCTTTCTTCTTACTCAAATGAGTAATCACTTCTCTCTTCTTACTCAAACAAGTAATCATTTGTCTTTTCTTACTCAAAGGACCATCCACTTGTCCCTTCTTACTCGAACGGGTAATCTCTAGTCTCTTCGTTCTAAAATGAGTAATCACAGTATATTTATGGAAATGTTAATAATTGTGAATATAATACACAAACAAAAATAAAAATAAACAAAAATATGTATAAAAACAATATTTAATTAAATATTTTAATATATTCACAAAATTAAATTAAATATGTATCATCAACCTAAATTAATGTATTGTACTTAACCACACAAATTATTTTTATTTTTATTATTATAATAAAAATAAAATATTTAAAAATGGATATAAGACAATGAAAAGATCAAGGGTTTAGATTTGTTGGTATATAATTAGTTTTTCACTTATTTGTTCCCAATAGGGTTCACATGCATATTTTTACACAAGTACGTGTTCCCAACAATGTTCCTATATGAGGTCTTAAACCGACATTAGGGTGAGTAGGATTCTTGCAGTTTTGTTGTAGTCATAGCCGTCCCTGCCACAACAAGAAAAAACAACTCGAAATTGAACAAGCTTCCGTTTTTTCTTTTCAACAGCACCGGCTAAAATCTACTAGACGGCTGTGTCCCCACCCTTCCCCAAACAAGAAAAATATATATTTTCATTCTTGACATGAACGTTCGTGGAGAAGGAGTAGTATTGCGCGGAAATTACTTTTCCAAAAGTTGTGGCCTTATGGCGTCTACAATGCTTCCACAACCTATCAAGTTTGGAAACAAGGAGCTTCTTGTAGCCCTCCACATCAGAATATATTTTACATTTCACTTCGCGTACACTTCCATCAACACGCAAAACACACTCCGCCCATGGCACGCGAGCACCTACGAACATTGCCAATGCAAATTCATCTCATACATCCTCTTTTGTTGCCTTGCAGCATCATGTGAGGGCGACGCGACAACGGGGTTGAGAATCATGACATTTTGACCACCACATCCAACATGATGGGATACAACACCACCATTCACAATTGCGGATACATCTCCTCCCGCAACATGTCCAATAGATCACTTCCAGCACCCGAAGAATTCGATGAATTTGCACCACTACTCAGAAGTTGAGGGTGGAGAGACAATGTGGATAGAGGAGACCAAGAACTTCGAGCCGAAATAGATCGCCTACCGTGGAATGCACCACCTCTAACTGCCACACAGGCGCCAAGAAGTATCGACGCCTCTAAATTTACTTCAAGCGTTCTTGTACAATTTGGGCATGTCCTAGGACGAATTGGGCGCGTCCTAGGGAAGATCGGCCGTGTCCTGGGGAACATCAGGCGCATCCCAGGACGAATCGAGCACGTCCAGCACTTGTGAATTAGCGGCGCTTATGATCAACTCCAAACAGTCCTCATATTCACAGTCCAATGTCAATATTCCCACGAATGCCAAGGACTATCCACAATCTCCACCAACACAAACAAAAGCTGGGTACTATTAGACGTAAGAGAGAATGATTGCACTAGGCACACACAAACACAAGGAATGCGTAGGAAGAGATAATCTTTACTCATGGACTCATAGCCTTATGTATTGTACACCGGGGGTTACCACTTGCAATCCATATGGGATAACCGGGCACTTCTCTAGTCTCCTACACTAAGGCAAGCCCATACAAAGCTTCTTCCACCCACACTCTTTATTACCACGTCCTAGTTCCTTTGGCTCCTAACAACTAACCATTATCCATAATTCTAACACTCCCACTTTGCGTAGAACCAAAGCTTCTAAGTCCAAATGCTATAACTAGCCATTGGTGTTTATCCCGTTTTAAAGCATTTGTGAGTACATTCGCTACGACATGCTCTATTGCACAATACGTCAATTGTATCACTCTCGTGTCTACCATGGATGTGGCCGTGGTTTGGTGAAGCTTGCTATTCCATGAAATGGCACCCGATCCAACCTTGGACAAGTAGCCCGAGGTGAATTTGCAATCACCCTTGTCCCCCGCATAGTCCACATCACAATGTCCATTCGACTTGATTTTTGAACCACCATGATACAACACCACATGAACAATCCCCTTCAAGTAGAGCACGATCATTTTGATTGCCATCCAATGCATCCAACTCGGTCTGGCCATATGTTGACTCACCACACTAATTGAATACGCAAGATTCGGCCGTGTGGCAATCATTACATACATCAATGACCCAACCGCTTCCTTGTATGGCACCTCCTCCATCGATTTGGCCTCGGTTGCATGCTCCTGCTGTGAAAGCTTCAAAAGTTTGGAGTTTGCATCAAATGGTGTTGTCACGGGCTTGCAAACCTCCATACCAAACCTCTTGAGCACGTCCATGTAGCACACCACATTACCCAAAGCATCTTTGTTTGTGTAAAATATAGACTTGCAACCAATGGCCTTGCCATCCTCCGGCATCGACGCCAACTCCCACGTACCATTTTCTATCAAAGGATCGTAGTCTTTTGGCGTGGTCTTCTCCCACTTGTTGGCGTTGTCACCCTCCATAGCTTGACAAATGCTTAAGTGCCCATCCAAATTCATGATGTTGGTGTGCTCTTCATCATTTGGAGGGAAGACGTCACTCTTCCACCACTCTCTAAGTAGCGTCCCTATCTTCTTAGGATTACAACCCTTCTTTACCAAAGATGTGACATCCCTTTCATTTTGCTCGTTACTTACGCCATCGTTATGCGCCAATCTCAATGAAGGTAGAAAAGCCTCCAATGGCTTCACTTCTACACATTCATCATCATCACTCATGTCCACAACATGACGTTTGGAGGATGTGTCCACAACATCACCACATCTTCCACTTGGACCATACTCCAACTTGCCCTCGATTTCGTAAAAGGTCACACAACCATCTATCTCGATGTCCATTTTTGCATGTCTTTTATCTGCGGCCTTCAACGTCGTATCATCTTCCATTATCCCTCTGTTCGGTGGAATGAGTTTGTAAGAATGAAAGCAACACCTATCAAAGCTCATATCGTTTGAAGCTCTTGAGTCTACAATCCAATCACTCATACTTTCATTACATGACACATTACTAGGGATGGTAGCATACTCATGTTTGCGCTCAATGCCATCACTCATACAAGCTCTACTCGTGAATGCAAACTCATCCTTTTGCACTATAGCCTTGCTTGCATTCGCCCATTCATTGTCCTTGCGTTTGAAGCAATTCCTTGCAACATGGCCTTTATTACCACAATTGTAGCAAACTTTTTCGCGAAAGCTCCCACTTAAGCCATACTCTGATTGCTTCGCCACGAGTGCTGCTCCATCTCCACGAGACTCGTTCTCCTTTCGCCGCGAGAGCTCGTGCAACAACCGCGAAGTCACATAGTCCAATGTGAGCTCCGAAATGGATCTTGACTCCAGCGCCACGATGAGGTAATCGTATGAGAATGGAAGGCTCTCCAAAAGTGTCATCACGATGTCACCATCCGTAATCGACACATCGCAACCGTTGAGTTGATCCGCGAAAGCCTTGACCTTGTTGATGTGCGCCAACATGTCGTCTTCCTCCTCCATGTTCACGGTGAAGAACTTACGCCTCAAAAAGAGTATGTTGGCCAACGTCTTTGCTTCGTGAATGTTGCAAAGTTTGGACCATGCTTCCGCGGGTGTCTTGCACGAAAGAATGTGCGCGAGTTGCGAATCCGCGAGATTGAGTGCTAAAATGGCAAATGCCTTCTTTTCCCTCCTCTTGTACGCTTGCATGACCCTCAGGTCCGTAGTAGAGAAAGGGGGCTCCTCACTACCTTCAACAATCTCCCACAACTCCTTCTCCGCCATCACCATTTCTATTTTGAACTTCCACAAGTAAAAATTCACCCCATCAAACTTATCCATCACCTTTGTACTTCCAGTTTCAAAAGATGCCATGATACTCACTTCAAACTCCTTAGAGTCTCTACACCTTGAAAATCACTTGCACCTTTGTGCATCCAAAAATGTAAAAACTCACTCTTAGAGTCTCTACACTTTAAAATTCACTTGCACCTTTGTACACCCAAAAGCATAAAAACTCACCCCTAGAATCTTTACACCTTAAAAATCCTTTGCACCTTTATGCATCCAAAAGCTTAAAAAACTCACTCCTAGAGTCTCTACAATTTAAAATTCACTTGCACCTTTGTGCACCCAAAAGCATTAAAAACTCACCCCTAGAGTCTCTACACCTTAAAATCACTTGCACCTTTGTGCATCCAACAACGTAAAAACTCACTCCTAGAGTCTCTACACTTTAAAAATCCCTTGCACCTTTGTGCATTCAAAAGCTTTAAAACTCACCCCTAGAGTTTGTACACTTTAAAAGAATTCTTAAATTTAGCTCAAAATGGGCACTTTATGTGTTTTCCAACACCTTCGAGTCACCACCTCATACTCCCCCAAACGTACACTTTTATTCACCCAATCAGAGGAATCAATCGAGACCTAAGCCACCAAATGCTATTCCGCTCCACTCTTGCAAAATGCAAGGTGGTGAACAAAAGTAAAGAGTAGAGAGGTTGTGCTCTTAAAAACACAAAATTCACCCCTTCGAAAACGATCTCTCCAAAGTGCCTTAGTACAATCAAACTCTCACGCAACACACATGTGTGGGCCCATAACCTATTAGAGGTAAGAGAGAATGATTGCACTAGGCACACACAAACACAAGGAATGCGTAGGAAGAGATAATCTTTACTCATGGACTCATAGCCTTATGTATTGTACACCGGGGGTTACCACTTGCAATCCATATGGGATAACCGGGCACTTCTCTAGTCTCCTACACTAAGGCAAGCCCATACAAAGCTTCTTCCACCCACACTCTTTATTACCACGTCCTAGTTCCTTTGGCTCCTAACAACTAACCATTATCCATAATTCTAACAGGTACAAGAATTTTTTCATCACGCATTCGTGGGGCGCCATCAGAAAATCATGAAGTAATAGGAAAATCAAATTCAACCACGTATAGAGACAAATGCAATGAAATTATGAAACCAAGAAACAAAGCTGTAGAGGTAGAATTTTTCACCATAATTACATGTTGGATCGTGCATCAAGGGCGCCGAAACTACACAAAAACACTCTCCGCCTCTCGCAACACCAATCACCAAAAAACCACATTGTCCAAACCAAAATCAGAACTCATATCAACATAAAAGTTGCAATTTTCTATAAAATTCTAATCTTGTAAAGCTCCAAGTAGCGACAGAAACCTTAGGGCAACCGCTCCACATGCGACAAGCAATGAGAACATTGTTCGAAGACACAACAAATGTGGTGCTACAACCAAATTCTCGAGGAGATAAACAAACATTGGCAATAATTAAGGGATAGAGATGCATGATGGCACTCACGATACATGCGATGGCCTCGCGTGCATGGCTAGGATCGCCTCCAGTACACTTGAAAGGATAAGCAACATGTAACATAACCCCATTTATCCCCCTACTAACTATTCACCACTTTGAAAAACAAGTAAGGTAAAGGCAAAAATTTGCCAATAATTTATTCATTGTTTGGTGCTAAATATGTGTCGTTGCTACAAGCAATAAAAGCATTTATAATAGTACTTGTTACTTGAATTCAAAATGATATTTGTTGTATGAAGCAATCCAATGTCTTAATTTACAATTTTATATTGAAACTCAACTTAATGTTTAGGTTGAATTACTATATATATATAATTATAGTTATAATTGGAGAATAGATCTCATTTGAAGAGTTTACACTCTTGAGAAATTTAAAACTTGAGTGTCGAAAATACAAAGGACTTTCAAACAATGCTCTAATCATGTATCTCCTTCTAATTCGTTCACTAACATTCAACTCCCAATTTTTGCACTTAGTCAAATATTTATGTACTTAAGATCCTAACATGCTAAAACTTCAAAAATTGAAAAATGTGCAAAAAATTAGGGTAAACTTTTTCTCTCCACAATTATATCTATGAACAAGAAATTTTCAACATTTCAAGAAAATATTGAAGTATTTTTCAGCGAATATAATAAAATGCTTTTGTCTTTCACTATACGTCGTTTTTATTTAATTATAATGCTTTTGGTAGAATTGTCATTGTAAAAATAAACATGGGAGGAATTGGAAGTCATATCTTCTATTTCAATTTTACGCATACATAATATTTATGCCGCGTACAAATTGAAATCGTCAAATACTACTCACATAATTTCCAACATGCATTATATTATCATAAACAATTATACAAACTAATTTGTAGGACTTGTAGTTCTAAGCTTTATCTTTGCAATAATTCACAACTTCCTAAGAGAAACCGTTACTACATGCCACTTTTCAAGCGCGCAACACTATCTCACAAAGTCTCTAAATCCTACACCCAAAACATAATTGCATATAAAAGAAATGTAAAATAATAAAAACCAAAATATAAAGAAACAAACTATTCTCTTACTAAGATTTTTGTGACATAATCTTCTTATATAGCAAGCAATGAAGTCAACTTCTCGAACTCCCTCTTCTTTCTGGATTTAAAATTACATTTAGTGATTCTATTGAAGGAAAGCTACAACTAAGTATGACAATCTATGCAACCATACATTCTCAAATAACCAAATCTTTAAAATGATTTAAAGCTATTAAAATTTTAGTTGTTCTAATTTCAATCGTATTTCTATTATATAATTTTAATTGTTTTTAATCTTCAAATTGGATTCAAATCCGACTATGCACTTCCCTTGGCCATATTTGAAATCATAATAATAAGGCCCAAAAAAGGGGAGGTAATAGTGAGAACATGCGACTCAAACGTAGTAATAGATTTAGTGATAAATTGTCCATTAAAAAAAAAACATTGCTTGTCACTACTGTAACATCCATATTTTGGATCATAGGGAACATGCTATTGATTTTCGTAACCAGGTTAAGATATTACTAAACTAGCACATGAAGACGATTGTGGAAATCAGAAATCTATGAAAAGCAAGTTGATGTGCCAAGTAAGGCTATCAAGGCACCGTCCATAGCTACCAAGTTTGATTGAATAAAACCCGGAGCTGAATAAGCTGAAGGTAGACCTTGAGGTTCTAGTTCAGAAAGCCTAAGTTCAGATCACGGCAGCTCTCCTCCAAAGGCCACATAATCACATTTCCGACTAAGACACTAATATTCTATTACTAACCAAAATTGCTAATACTGCAGATAAAAAGGATCCACAATTTTGCATCAAGTCGAAAAATACTCACTTGAGGTTGTATGGAGCGACACAAAGCTCATCAGATATTCTGAACGGTTATGAATCCCTATTGTACAGTACAGAAAGCTCAGATGTTAAGATGCAGGTGTGGTGACCACGCTTTAATCCAGTTGCCAAGAATTTCCACGTTGTTGCTCATGTCTTCAATAGAGTTGCTGGGCAAGGCTTTCACTAAATCTTGTGCATAATTTTCACGAGCCTCCTCCAAAAGTACTTGGAATATTTCACATTCCATATTGTTTTGAAGTTTGGGACCCGTATAACCTCTGCCGATTCAACATTTCAACAAAAGATTTAGAAAAAGGGATATCACAATCACTGCAAAAAGCTTCATAGCATTCACGGCCGCACTGAAGAAAAAGGACTGAAACTTGACACAAATCAATTTTATTACTATTTTATTTGGAAGATCCAACCACACATAATAGTAAACTCGAACAATAACAAAGAGAATTTCGGACAAATGAAAACTAAAAGTCAAGAGACTAATCTGAATCTGTTCATCGTCCCACTATATGGATGCAGGCCCTTCAAAGGGTTAATAACTCTGTGGATCTATATTTTGAGAGGTAAAACTAAACGAGTTCAAGAGAACCAACACTTAACCCGTAAATGCCCCCAGCCGTCTCCAAAGTTGGAGAATTGCGAAGGTAGATTATAAATTGTATATGAATTCACAAATCATTGATCCCCTACAAACCATCAAATCTATGAAAGTTCGCAAACTACAAACCATGAGTTCCAAGTTTCAAATTTTAAACAAAAATATCGCTGATTGATCAATCACAGATCTGAACGTAAGGGTAGAATCTAAAAATTGTACAAATTTTGTTCTTACAAATTCATGATTCACAAATCATCCCTCCAAAACCATGAAAGTTTCCTTCTAAATTAGGTCAAGTGAATAAACTGACCTATTTGTGAGGCGCTCGTACAGCACACTATTGTCAGTTTGCAAAACCACAACAGCGTCAAACCAACGTTCCGGAAAAATATCGCAACTGTGGTAATCTACAAGATTGCCACCGTCTTTCACCATCTCCTCCATCTCATCGATGAGCTGCTCCTCAATCATGCAATTCAAAAACATCAAAATCCTCGAAAACGCTCCCAGCAATATATACAGAAAAGACCAAGTCATTCATTGTCGTGGCTCGAATTTCTTTTGAATCCCTCTTAGGTTTCACTTTGTGCTTTCTCTCTCTTGCAATGAAAATCTACTTTTTGTTTGTGCCAACGCAAAAACAGGGAAACGAAAATCAAAATAAAATAAAATACACACGATACCCGAGTGAGATTCCCACCAAATCATCGTTAAGGACGAAGCACTCGAGCTCATCGTCCCAGCCGTCATGAAGAGACTTTGACTTCACCAAATCCCCAACATTGATGTGCTTTATCCCGTTGCGTCCGCCAGCAAAGAGCAGGTGGAAGTCTTCCCCGTTCCTGGTGTGCCCGTGATCAAAACGTTCGGCTTCAATCGCTGCGCCATCTCTACGCCGGGAATTTCCTCTTCTGCAACTTGATATTTCTCCCACACCGGCTTCAATTCAGATCGATACATGCATCACAACTACTCGGTGTAAACAGAAGTAGCAGCCATAACCCTAAGTTGTACTCCCCACGGTCGTAGGGCGTCTAAACCCTATACCGTGGAATTACCCCATAACTGCTTCATATTTGGTACGAGGGTGACATCGCAGATAGTGGCACCTCTCTAAAGTTATATGGTGTGATTGGGACTAATGACTTTAGAGAGGTTTGCTTATTATAAGGAACGGCACCTTGTCCACCTTGAGATGGGGATGGAACATGAAATATTGGATTATAGATGTGTATTCTAAAAAAACATAACTTTAGAGAGGTTTGTTGTACCACTTGAAATTCTAAATTTAAAAACTAAAGTAATTTACTGATTGAATTCAGTTTTTTTTTGTTTTGTTTGTTTGTTTTAGGTTGTCTAATTTTGTCTTATATTTTTGTATTTTGTTTTATTTGGTTTTGTTTTATTTAGATTTGTTTTGTTTTGTTTGGTAGGTTGAGATCTCCTAGACCGAGTGTCTGCTGAGGGCGGATGTGGTATACCTGGAAAGTGTTGAACAATGAGGGGTGCATGGACTTGTTTTGTCTTATTGCAAAAGTTATGGAATTTTAAAATACATTTGATTAGAAAATTCAAAAAAAGTAAAAAGTAAATGAAACTTAGAGACAATTGCTACTACCACTTCTATTAGACTATTACCAATTTGATCCTATGCATAAGAGACATTTTGGGTCAACAACATGAGCTATATGGGTAGCAATTGAAGTTTGCATGATAAAAGACACAATGTAGCATGTGAAAAATAGAGAAGTAATTTTTGTTTTAAAATATAATTTTAACAAAAGAGCATGTCTGTTATGAAGTATAGTCAACTAATGACCCAACTCTGGTTTAAGCCCAATACTATTTATCTATCAATGGTTGCAATATAGGAGGATAGTTATTCTATACTTAGTTCACAAATATCGAAAGGGTCTTCCAATGTTTTTCTTTCAAGGATTTTGAGTGATTTTGGCAACTATACCTTCTATAACTTTGGCAAAAGTCCAATAATATTTTGAAGCTTTAGTGTGACTAAGTTGTTGATTTCTACTTCTTAAACATTCCATTAATGGATTCCTATTTTACACCGTGAACCTAACATCGAGCTCATGAAGTTGTTTTTGCCATTTTCATCTCCATGTGTTGTTCACAACAAAATCAAAATAAAACTACTATGTAACATTTGCAGTTTAGTGTTTCTTTGAAATTAAATAATAAAAGCTAGCCAAATGTAGTTTCATCCCACCAAAGTCTACTTCAACAAATACTACAAATTTCAACCTATGCACAAAACACTGAAAAACTTGTGCATCTTAAAACATTGTTTTGCATTTGAGTACTACATGACAAGAATAAGGGTTGTTGGAATTATGCCACAATGTTTGTTGATTTTGTCCTCTGGACAAAACTACCCATCGACTTAGTCGATTTTCAAAGTGCTATCTTGAACCCTTTTTACACTAACTAAGGACAAAACCTCACGGTCTTGTTGTTCTTGTTTTATTCACAATTTTAGTGAAGGTATATATCGTTGCAGGTTTGAGAGGAAAAGCATATCTTTTATGGTCTTTCTACTAAAATTAAATGAAAATATAATTTGTAACTTTTGTCGTACAAAAGGTTCTTTAGTTTTTATTAGAGTGTATGGAGCAAAAATAAATAAAAATTCAAGATTTATTGGGATGTAATTGCTTTCTAGTAAAGCTCTCTTCAACTTTTATAAACTCAATAGAAAAAACCAATGTAGTTTTTTCTAAGTTAGTATGACAAAAGAAATGTAATCAAATATATTCATTACATGGAGGTAAAATAAGTAAACGTTTTATTTCTATAACTACATACTTCTAAAATAACAAAAGAATATTAACATTATTATAGTTAATTTTTTTTATAAAATTTTAGTGTTCAGATTCAATGGATTGAAACATTTTGAAAGTAGTTTAAACCATTGGAGTTATTTAATTTTAAATTTTAAAATTATAGTGCAATAGTTTTGGGTAGACACATGAATTGATATGAGAAATAAAAATGAAATATTAATCGAATATTTTAGATCTTTACCACATATTAAATTGGGTGAGGATATATCTTAGTGAGAATGCTAACAATGTATT
>CAXARX010000674.1:0-16234 GCA_963971425.1 Bryoerythrophyllum caledonicum | reverse complement strand
ACACAAAACTTAATTGCTTTGAACACACGAGCCTACAAAATAAGAAATGAAACATATTAAAAATTATAATTTACAATTGTTTGAATAACTTTACATAGTCTAGAAAGCTTATATATTAGTTTATTGATACTCAAGGAGCTCATTGTTACGGACCCATTGGAAACAGGAATAGAACGACTGGAAGTAAATAAGATGACAATCGTTCAAGAATGATGTCTAACGGGAGACTCAAGGATATATTATGGACAACAAAGGTAACATAACAAGGGGCTTGACTAGCGTGGAGCTCAGCACCGGAGACTAGAAAGAGAAGATGGAATTAGATATCAGAAACTAAAGCTGAAGAGTGAGTTATCAAGACTGAAGAGCCTCTCAGTCTCGACTCCTACATATACTAGGAGTCATGAGGTTCTAGAAGCTTCTGTAGCAACCTTGAGAAGGAGTCGAATAAGCTTCCTAAAGTTAGGAAGCTCCTTAAGAAGCTTTCTCAAGGTCGGTGGCCGTTAGCTGAGTTGCATTGGAAACTTCCTCATAACGGATGGCCGCTAGGTGAGCTGCGCCGGAAGCTTCCAGATTCTTCGAGAACCTTTTAGAACCTTCTAGCGTCATCTAGAGTCTACAAAAAATATCTAGCAACATCATAGAACCATCTAGATCTACTAAGAATATTCTAGGACCTTCTTAGAACCTTCTAGAACCATCTAGAACCTTTTAGAATCCTTAGAAACTTCTAGAATTTTGGCATCCGTGACACTCATTTGCAAAATTACAAGTGAGAAAAACATACATGATGTGAGAATAGAGGACAAGTGAGAAAAAATGACAATGGATATTTACTCATATAATTTTGGAAAAAAAAGGTTTGAAATGGACTTTTGAATAAGCGTCCTGATACTTCCCCACACACTCTTTAAAGTTGTTGTAGGCAACGACGCGGAAGTCCACGGGGTGCATACGTTTGGTAGTGTTGGAGCTATAAGTATTCCTAACCATTTATGGTTGGAGCCCTTTGTGAGCCATCGAGATGGCTCACAACCACGTTAATTGCATTACCGTGGCATTTAGTTGGTTTTTAGGTGGTCTTTCGTGGTTTTTTGTGGGTTTTTGGAGTTTGTTTAAGGGTTGCGCTAGGTTAGCATAACCCATTTCCCTTTTTAGTGAGTGTGCACTAAGATAGCGCATCTTAGTACCCCAAGTTGGGAGAAAAGCGCTATCTTAGTGCATTTCCCGTTGTGAGTCCATCCATGAAGAATTTGAATTCTTCATCCATCCGATGAGGGGGGAAAGGTCGTTGATCTCCCCTCCTCCCATGTTTTCAAGATGATTAGTGTGTGTTAGTCTTGAGAGAGAGAGAGAGGGGCGGAGCTATGGCCATTTTTCCTTAGAATTGTGTGTTTTGAGGAAGAGATTGAGGCCGTACTTTGACAACCAATGGTGATCACCTCCAAAGGCCGATTGACCTAGAATTTGAGATCATCGTAGATCTGCGCGCTGGCTTTTCAACGGCGTATCGCACAGACAATTTGAAGCTTAGACGCGCGAGTGGCAACCCATCTCGTGAGGAGGACTCTTCACAACTTTGGAATCCAAGCGCGGACTATGACGAGCGATGGTGATCAGCTTTGAAGGCTGATTGAGCTAGAATTTGAGATCATAGTAGATTTGCGCGCTGGCTTTTCAACGGCGTATTGCACGGACAATTTGAAGCTTAGACGCGCCGGTGGCGACCCATCTCGTGATGAGAGCTCTTCACAACTTCGAAATCCAAGCGCGGACTTTGACGAGCGATGGTGACCAACTCAATCAGCCCAGGCCGATTGAGCTGAAATTTTAGCATAAAAGAGCTCTATGAGCTGGCTTTCCAACAACACATTTCATACTCAAATCAGAGTTAGGACAAGGAAATGGCGGTCGTTTGGGTATAGTAAGGTTCATGTTAGTTGTCCTTTGATGTATTTCTTACTTCCTTTTGATTAATTGCAATGTTCATTGCATTCTTGTTGAATTAGATGTATGAATGTATGTGTTGCATGATTTTGAATATCATTCTATTAGATGGATTGATTAGATGTTGTCATTATGTTTAAGGTTCAAGTCTTGGAGGCATAGTTATGTTAGTTAGTAACACCCACCCCACGGCCCACTTTGTGCTTGTTTTGGTCCCCATGGTCAAAATACTCACACCCTTAGGCGGGGACCCCATGTTCGAGGCTGGAAGTCTAGAGTTTAAGTTGGGAGCTATGAGTTGTGTCGCATTGTAAATGCATTTATGTTATAAAAATGTATAATAATGTGTTGTTTTAGTGTGATTGAATATGGAGAAAAAGATGACATAATCTAAAAGGCTTCAAGGTGACGCCTCTTCTATAGGGTTTAAAGCCTTATTAGATTGAAGTCATCTTTCTCTTATCTTCATTTTGTTGATATGTTGAATAGGAGGGTTTTTATCGGAGTCTCAACTGGAGACAGAACTTGAACGTTCGTTGTCACAACTGCCGGACCAGCGTTTTTTCCGTTAAGGCTTGCACCTCCAGAAAAAGAGGCCGGACCTTCTCGACCACCCAAACAACCTCGTCTGGAGTTACGGTGGCACGAGAATCTTCAGCGTGATCGTCAAGCCCTGGTGATCTTGTTGCAGGTCGGGAGTATTGAATGAGGCCGCCGCGAAGTAACTTTTGAAGGATCTTATGAGGGTCTCAATCACGAGCAGTACATGTATCGCATGAATCAATCTATCAAAGGAAGGCGTGGTCATCATCATTGGTTAGAAGGCCTGGTCAATCCTTTAGCAAGAGCAGATCGTGCGGAGTACGTTGCGAAGAGTGTCAAACGCATCCTCAAGTTCTTACAGATGGAGTGACATTTCATCTGGTGTTCTTTTTTCTTACCTTTGACATTTGTTAGTGTGTTTGAAGTTAAAGTTGAAGGAAGAAGGTTAGAAATTAATCTACCTTTGTTTTCGTGTGTCGTGAAGTAAATAAGGATTGGGCTAAATCTAAACAACCAATTATAGTTTAGAAGCCATATAGTCAAAGATAAGAGTTGTAGGATGATGAGATCAAGATTGACTGACCAATCGTAGTGTAAAGGCCTATTTAGTCAAAGATAAGAGTTGATGTGGAGGATAGGAAGATGGGGTCGAGTTTGACTAACCAATTATAGTTCAAAAGCCCTTTTAGTCAATGATAAGGGTTGACGTGGAAGACATAAGGATGGAGCGAAATCTGAGCGACCAATCGTGGTTTGAGAAACCATTTGATCAAAGATAAGGGGTGATGTGGAAGACAAGGATGAAGATACTATAGAAAGGGTCGAATGAAGACCATTTAGGCATTAGATGGCATGTTATATTGTGAGATTTTAGATTCCCTAAGTGGAAATTTTAGTTTGAAGAGTTGATATTTCGTTTAGTTGATACCCAAGTCTTCAAACACTCATATCTTCTGATGTACGTAGTATTTAGAAATGAAATTTTATGAGTTTGTAGTTTATTTAACTGCGCTTCTATGAAGACTAGTTTCGTTGGATTTAAAGTCCTATAGCAAAAGTTATAGACATCTGAATGAAGGAGTAGTTCGTTGTCACCAACTTTGAGGAGTAGGAACTTCAGTCTTTCATCACAATCTAGTTTTTGCTAGTCTCTACTTGAAACTTTGCATCTTCATAGGGCTCTAAGTTTTCTTTACAAATCTCTATCATATTCAAGATTTGAAGTTGTGTAGCAAAAGTTATAGTCTTCTAAATGAAGGGATATTAGCTACCAGCCATTTTGAGGAGTAGGAATTTCAACCACTCATCATAGTTTGATTTTTGCTTGTTCCTACTTGTTTTCCTTTGCCATTAACTTTGATAATTGTATGAAGATAGAAGACTATGGTCCATTTGACACGAATGATGTTAGATAGAAGACTATCGTTCATTTGACACGAATGATGAAGACTATGGTCCATTTGACATGAATGATGAGAGGAAATCAATTAGATAGAGACTATGTTTTTCTTTTAGATTAAATAAGGATCTTCCCACTTTAATGAACCTCCACTATCGCTATATCTTTGGGTTTGACGAAAAGGCATTCTACAGAGACATATCACACCTTGTTAATAAATTAGAATTGAACTTAGTGTTCTTCATTTTTCCAACTGTAATTAGTTGCAGCCAGAAACCCTGCGTTTTTGCAAGGCAACTCCTATCTACCCGATAGCGGAGGCTGGGAGCTTGTAGCTAGAGGTGGGAGGTCGTAGCCGGTAATTTTCGTAGCGTTGTACAAAACTATTTTTTTGCTTAAGCTATAACTTTTGAATTTTAAAGTGAATGCCAATTCTCTTTTTGATAAGTCTAGACCTTTTGATTGTAATTGTATCCCTTATTTTTCAGCGATTAAAAAAATCATTTTATATTTAAAAGTCTAATTTTCTAATTTGTAACATTTTTTCGCGTTTTTGGTTTTTTAGACTAGGGAGTATCTAAATTCAATTATGTAGTGCTGAAATTTTGGTGGTCTATTTCCACTCTAGATGGGCATCTTCCATAAGAGGGGCATAAAAAATACATTATTTTATAACCTCGACATTCATACAATTAGTCCAAAGGAGGGGTTCTATTGTGCACATTCTTGAACATTGAAAATGGTTAATTTTTTTTTAATTTTTGGTAAAATCTGATCACCATGAAGTCCTTACCAATGGCCAATTTTAATTTTCAAAAATTCACTATAATTAATTGATTATAGATTAAAAGGTTGAACTACTCCTTTTCTAGTGCGTAAAATTGTAGTAAATTTTAGTAAATTTTATGTAATTGTAGTAAATACTCCTTTTCTAGGACATAAAATTGTAGTAAATTATATAAAAATTGTAGTAAATTATACTAAAATTATAGTAAATTATAAAAACTAAAAATTGGCCATTGGTGAGGACTTCATGGTAATGAAACTTTACCAAAAATTAAAAACTTAAAATCATTTTCAATGTTCAAGAATGTGCGTGCAATAGAATCCCTCCTTTGGGCTACTTGTACGAATGTGGAGGTTATAAAATAATATATTTTTTATGGCCCTCATGTGGTAGGTGCCCAACTAGAGTGGAAATAAACCACCAAAATTTTAGCTCTACATCATTAAATTTGGATACTCCCTAGTCCACAAAAAACCCCTCCCAAAAGTGTGATAAATTAGAGAAATTGACTTTTAAATATAAAATGATTTTAAAAAAATTATGAAAAATAAGGGACACAATTACTACCAAAAAAACCTTTAAACTTATCTTTTTTGTTTTTGGTATTAACTTTAAAATTCAAAATTTATAGGGGAAGACAAAACAAGTTTTGCCAAACGTGACAAAAAATGTTCGGTCTTTCTTGCAATGACCCTTGACAACCCATATGGGGTTTTAGTTGTTTACTCCGTTTTTAGTAATACAGTCAAGGAAGCCACCTTCACAACTTGTATGGGATAGATGATAAGTAGGGTTTGTTCCCAATGAAGTTCCTATATTCGCTCCCATTCAAACATGTGTTCGCAATAGTATCTCCATTGATGTCCTAAACAAACATTATTTGCATAGTTGCATTAAAGTTTTCAAAATTAGATTGAGCAATGACAATAATATTTTATTGTTCCAATCATTCTCAAAATTGCCAAATTACAGTAGCCTCCCGCCTAAGTACGCAACTTGAACCTGGGAGGATTGTGTGTACTTAACCGGTAGGGGCGTACTTTAGACAAATCACTTCCTAATCAGGTTTAGGAAACACCGTTGTATTTATGGGATTTGAGTCTCTTTATAAGTAAGTTGTTGATATAGAGGATCGGTTGCTCTCCTCCAAAGTTCGAGAAGAAGCTGAGGAAACATTCGATGATCTTAGAAAGTTGTTTGAATTGTTTCAAAGTAAGGTCCAAGCTATCACCTTGAATGCCAAATGCATGAATCTTCAAAACTTGCGCCAATTGACAATTCATGACATGTTGAACTAAATAAATCTGAACCCTATTTTTTCGGGGAAATAACGCGTACTTAAACGAGTGCGTACTTAGGCGAGAGGCTATTGTACTATATTCAATAAGAATGGATAGTGAATAATGACAAGGAGTAATATATAGCACCTTTTGTTGTAGTGCTTAAGTACTTGTTTGCAATTGTTATGGATAAATTATCTTGAGAGTGAAATGTCAAAGATTAGTACATAGGGATGCATGGTTATGCAAACATTATTAAGAATGAATGCACACTCCTTTAGTTTATTGCATGCAATTTGTAATTAGAATCATAACAAGGAATTTTTGTTAGAAATAAAAAAGATGGACACTAACACTTCATCCATACTAGAGCCACACAATTTGAATGAGTGAAGAATCTAAATTTCAAAAATTATTTTGCTATCACTTCAAGGCTTGTTTCTCGAGTAGCTCTGATGAACCTTGTTAAAAAAAGGCTACAAGATGTATTGATAGAAACCTCAAAGATTAATTACTTTACAAAGTTGTGTATGATCATCTTTCTTGACACATACAATAATTGATGAATACATCCCCGCAAACGCTTATTCAAATGTTGTTTTAATTTGCATTAACTTTGACTACTATAGACACATAGTCACTTACATCTTTGTACTATGAAAGGTAACTTCAACGTTGTTCTTTGGGCAAGATTTTCTTTGTACAACACAATTATTTACACTTTTTTCTCAACTATTAATTTGCATGAGCAAACATACATTACAAAACTAATACAAGAGAAGATAAAACGCAATGAACTAGCTAACCGAGTACATAAAGTTTTCATAACTTCCAACTTCATGCTATACTACTACCATCAATTTAGGATTTTAAAACATTTATTTAAGGTCATAGTGAATTTTACAATGATATATAGGTATTTTCTAGATTGCATATTCAAGTGTAGCTTTTGGTGAACAATAATGCAATTTGATGGCATATACATGGTGCACCTATAGCAACATCTATTGGGATGAAGATGATTTTTTTCATAAATAAGTGTATTTTATCAAATTTTATATCAAAATCATTTTAAAGTAGATAAAATTTATGGTTATAAGTTGTTAAGAAATAAAAGTTAATAAATTAAGAGCATTGCAAAGTTTGGAGCATTTCTAGAAAGGACTTGGCAATTTGGACATTCAATTTTTTTTTAAAATTGACAATGTAAAATCTTCAAATGATATCCATTTTCCAATAGTCAAAAAAATTCATGATTTAATATGATCATTAAGTAAAAACACCAAGTCCAAGAAAGCTAAAATATTTGGTATTTTGGACCTTTGATAATAACTTGAACACATTTTATTTTCATTATGTTGAGCTCCCATCTAATTTTGCCTTCTTTTATACGAATTTAATACACTTACAAGTATGGATGATTAAACATAACTCCCTGTGGTCCATAGTAATTCTTGGAGATTTACTATCATGGCTGGCCGACAATGATTTGTGGATATCAAACTTCTTGTCTTGTTGCATATGTTCTACCTTTGCTTTGGCCTTCTGCAACACATCAGAAGGACAAGTGAGAGTTTTGGGCATCATCTTTCAATATAGAAGCCTTACTTTTCTTCTGAGCGGCACATTGTAGTTGTAGTTACCAAACGTGGGGACTTCTAAGCATTCAAATCCATCTTCTACAATTGTCAAATTCTTGTTAGATATGAGTGCAGTTAAATCAATTCATGTGGTAGTAGTGGACATATGTACATGGGAAATTTTGCTTATATGAAAATTAAATTCTTGTCACTAGACACTTCGAAAGTTAGGGGCCTAAATACAATTTTCAATAGTGGAAACCATTGAGAAAAAAATGCCAAGAGAGACCAAAACTTCCTCCGTGCCTTTTCTTTTGATCACACATTTCAACAACACAGTGTTTTGAAAGAAGACAAAACTTGAGTTTATTCTGAATTTTTTTTGAGAAATACAGGGATCACTATGGATTAGAGGGAGTATCAGATTACGCTAAATTGTTGCTCTACTTCAAAAACTTGTCATATTTATTGAAATTGAAATTATTATATATTTTTAGTTTATAAAGGAAATCTCAATGGGACTTCAAAACAATTCATTTAAAGGATCATATCTATGTTAATTCGAGAATTGAATATAGTTTTGTAATATATAAATAATTTTGATGTTTAGATGTTCAAATATTTAGATGTATAAATTTTTAATTAGATGTATCAATGTATTGAGGTTCAAAATTTACATATCTTGAATTTATCTTTTGCAACATAGTAGAAAAAGAACTTGAAGAATTTGAAACCCAAAAACCAAAATGTTGAAGGATTAAGGAATAGAGGGAGTACATTAGCTTAACAATCTAGAGCTAAAGGGACCTAAAAGCATGTCATCGTCTCAAAATTTGAAACATTGTAAAAATAGTTACAAGTATTTAAAGTGAGTTTCTTTGGAATTACCTACTTAGAATTTAACTATTTAAAAAATATGGTATTAGATCACTAAAAAATTAGCTATTGAAATACTCTACCAAAGTATTAAATTTGTAAATGTCTGAAAAATGCATCATAATTTAAATGTTTCGTATTGACAGTTATAAATTATGAATTTTAGATCAAATCTATATAAATGGATTTCTAAAATTCACCACATACAATTATATATATATATATATATAACTAATTAGTTAACTCACTTTTGGTATACTAAACTAAATGGACAGGGTTAATAAGACATTTAAATATCCATTGAAATTTGTTTCATTTAAACTATTCACTCTTTCTAGGTAATGTTTCCTAAATTGACATTTTCACGAATTATAAACTTCAAACCTTAACATCTTCTATCAATGTGATGATCATTTATACTTTTAAATAATAATAGTTCAATTTAACATAAATTTTGAATAATGTAAATTTTATGAATATTTAAAAGTCTTGAAATTTATTCATGAAAATCTTAACATTTTCAACAAAATGCAACTGCATAGATGAAATTCAAGAATTATACTCCCTCCGTCCCAAAATGATCTTCCTAGTAGAGAAAATGTTATAGATTAATGCTAGAAATAACATTTAAAAGACCTATTTTGTATTGTAAGTAGAGTTTGGTGCACTCTAAGCGTTTAAGAAACTTTGAGCTTTAGAGACCTTTTCATAGCATAGTTTTGAAGAATTAAAAAGTAGAATTTTAGAGGCATTTTCAAAGAGCACCAGAGGACATTTAATTGTTGAGTATGAGGTTTTCATTTTATGAACATTTATTACGTGCCTAAGACTATGTTTGGACCCCTATTTTGCCTCCCAAAGCTTCATATTCTTCAATTGGGAAATACTCAAACATACGCAAAAAATAAGAACCAATAATGTTAATTGATCCCTCCAATCATTTCATTTGTCTTTCACTTGATTGCATGAATAGAAGAAGAACTACTAGTCAAAGTTGTTTTGAAAATCGTATAAAGCAATTGAAATACAAATTTGACCTATTCCAACATCAAAAAGTACAATAGGAAGATCATTATGGGACAAAAAATTAACCTCAACAGAAAGATCATTATGGGACGAAGGGAGTATATTACAACTTTGATATTTTACAACCTTCAAAATCAATATAATACACATATTATAATACGTTTGTATTGTAGCAAAACCCCAAAAAACTTAAGCATTGTAACATGCTTTACCATAGAATTTTTAATTACAATCTCTACAACTTATAAATTCACAAAGATACATAAACATATAATCATTGGAGGAACTATGAGTAAAGAAATTTCAAGTTTCATTCAAAAGACAAGACTTTGCCATTTTGTCCTTTTTTATGGAAGGAAGCTCTGTAGGTGGCATAGTTTGTGGTAGGATAAATAGCAGGATGTAAAGTATTCACAAGCTGTAGAGCAGGACCAATGTTGGCATCTCCACTAGGATGCCGGAACATAGCTATGGAAAGGCGAGCTGCACTTTGGTTAGTCACCACACGATGCTCTACACTTCGGAACTTGCCATTACTAACAATCTGATACAAAACCAACAATCATAAGCTTAATTTAATAGTTTAGTAGTACCTCTAATGCAATATAAGGGATTTACACAATAATAAAGATTGGTTAACACTTCACAATTTAAAAAATTACTTAAACCAACACGTAGCTATTAGCATTGTTGAACAACGCAATAAAAAAAATATGTAATTAAAACAAAGTCATGTAATCTTATTTTTTTTACCATTTTCTATGATGATGGTAAAGCACTTTTCAAGAAATTCTAATTACTTGACTATTTTGCATGATGATAAAAAACTGTCAATTAAACAAAACAATTTATAAAGAGCTTTGATACATATATGAATGTCATCTTTCATTGATAAGATTCTTTTCTCATGGTTGCTTTACCAATGCCAAAAACCTTAAACACGATAATTAACTATCTAATTAACTTTTGACCATTCACATTGCTAGATTTTTCAAAATTTTAGAAATGAAAAGAAAATTGTTATTTTTTGTACCTGCATTTGGTCGCCAAGGTTGACAACAAGAGCATTAGCGATAGGGGTGACATTAACCCAAAACTTGTCTTTCTTGACCTGGAGTCCTCCAACATGGTCTTGGACTAGAACCGTCATGACATTGGGATCAGAGTGAGCTCGCAATCCAAGGACACGGTTGGGCTCCGGACATCCAGCATAGAAATTTAGGCGAACATTCAACATGGTGTCTCCAAACACTTCTTGCAAATAGCCCATCTTCAAACCCAAAAGCTCTCCAAAAACGTCAAGTAACACGTCTGTCAACTTCAACACTCCCTCTCCATATTCCTCCATTGTCTCCCTACATGACTCACACATTCACACATTTATTCAATTAGTTTCTACACATTAATTGATTCACCCCTTAATAATTCAACCCCTTGCAAAAAAATATCAAACTACAATTCTTTACACTAAATGTTTTTAAAAATGTCTTTAGGACTATGATTTTTCTATTTTTGTAATTCAAAAACTATAATTTGCACCCATGCTTTAGTCAAGTGTTTTTGAAATATATAACATTAACTACAAAACACTTTCAAATATTCTCGAAAACATCCAAGATGTTTTTGGCAAAATTACAAGATATATGAACAATACTCTTACATGTTTTTCATACAAGATTTGGATTTAGATTTCGAAGATTGATAGAGTGAACATATAATACTAGTGGTTTTTTAATTAGTAGCTGAGAACTTTGTAGGGAATGGAGAATGGTCAAAACACATGAGTCTCGCTCTAAGAAGCCAAAACAACAAACCCTGACATAATATAGTTGGACATATGGCGCGTAGAGCTTGCAAAAGCAATAAATATTAAATATTCAAAGTATTTAAGATCTCAAATGTGAAACACAATCCCACAAAATGTGAAAAAGGTTCATTATTTATTATGAAAAAAAAAACTCATAATTTAAAATTTTTGACCATCAAACATCAATCTATTATACAATGAAGGACACCATGTCTCACAACTGTTCTAATAGGGAACATGCTTTATGCTCTGAGGAACAAGTTCCACTAATGCAGTATATGATTAACCCCTAAACGTCACAACATAAAAGTTGAATTATGAACAAATTCAAGGCTTCATAACTTTTTCATACAATATTGAATGACTTTCATCCAAGTTACTTATCAAATTCTCTATCAAGTAGTATAAATCTTTTGTGATAAGGAGATGTAGATAATATTGGAGAGGCCTTTGAATTCAAGTAAGTCAAATTTGTTGGATACATTTTATGCTTGCAATGATGCTCTTTAATACATATGAGCAACAATAATATCTATATTTGAATTAGCAACTACTTCTATTCAAAGGGTTAGTACATTTAAAAATTAAGCAGTTAATTTTAACACCCTTCCGAAATCTAAGTTCATTTTGAGTAACATCAACACAGCACAATCCTAGTATGGGGTCCCCGGGTTCCATAGAAAGAACATGTGATTTGTCCAACTTTCTACTCCAAGAATAAGAAGTAGACTTCCCTTCCAAGAACCCAAATGAACCCAAAATCAGAGGAAAGTTGGGTACATCTCGGATTCTCTCTAAGAGATTTGGAGCCTATATTAAGATTGTGCCCATCGACTATGCATGTTGGAATTTTTTTTTAAGTCTTTCTTTTGGGGAGGGATTCTATTTAGAGTGGAAAAGAGTGAATTCTCACAAGTAGTCAAGAATTTGATGGGTTGAGAAATTGGTAGGGGAATATGGTGGTACCTGTAAGCAGTGGGTTTGTGAGGCCAAGAATGGACGTCCTTGTGAGAGACAGGAAGCAGATAGTGGAAGAACACATCTTGCCAATCCTCGGTGGCATTGGCTGACGACAAGAACTGACGGCCATAGCCATTGCCCACCGGATTTGAGAGGTCTTTCGCTAACACTTCCTTCTCTTCTGTGGACAGATCAAAAAACTCCCGACCCAACTTGTGCATCTTTTTCACTAATGCAGGTGACATTCCATAGTTCACTACCTGTCGCACCAATTCCAAACAGCTTAGGTAAGCTCAAATCTGATTATGCTATCTTACAGAAACAAAACCATCGTTTCATCATTCAGAGTGGGTCTCAAAACCTTTGTTAATCTTTTCTTCTTCCATGATAATGTTTGCGAACTTCGGAATTGTCTTCAACACAATTCTTTCAACCACGGAAAATTACAATCCCGAATAATAACGTAAGACACAATGACTTTTCCCACTTTAAGTTAGTACCTCCCTATAGATAACAATTTTAACCCCCACGGACTGATCTTCTTCATTCTCTCGGTGACATATGAGAAAATAAGGAGGGACATGGCGAAAGTGTCTTGTGGGTAACATCCCAGATTCTTGCAAAAAAAATTTTACAAAAATTAAAGTAGATAATACCTAGTGTCAACAGATACAGGGCACTTCAAAATAACAGACACGGAGCTGATGGGAAATTGAGAAAGCATCAAATGCACCTGGAAGAAGCCCCAGTCCTGACAAGCAGTGGCTATGGCTGCCAAGGTCGTGGCGCGGCGGGAGGGATCGTGCAATCCACTCAAGTCGATGACGGGAATGTTGTCCCCGGCAGGCGCTTCGTCGTGAGGCGTGAAGGCTTGCTGAGCACTGGCGGATTGCACGAACGTCGTGGGCACGGAGCCGATTCCTGCTTCCCACAACTCCTTCACGTTGTATCCCAACGCACCCTTGCGCGGCACATTGCTGTCCATCGCGCGCCTCCTAGCTAGCTAACGAACTGCGATCTTCGCTCTTGAATCCAAATATTCTAGCTAGCAAGCCAGCAAAGCCGCAGCCCAGTATATATTTCTGATCGATCCAGAATCTAATCACGCCTCCACATCGAAATGTAACAACTAATGAAGACAACCAGCATGTGTTACATTATTTATACTCTGTCAGAGAGTGTGGTTTATTCTATCATATATACAACATATTGATATTATTGTGCAAACCCTCTCACTGTTGAAACATCGATCAAAACCTGAACAAGGAATCTGCTTGAACTTGACACCGCTATCTATCTGGGTGTTGCTTGATCGTGCAGTTGCCCGGAGACGTACGTATTCAGACTAAAGTGGATTTAATATCTTGTATTAGTCTGCCTATTGATTCAGACCTAGCTCGAAAGTGTCGGAAGATTGACTTCCTGCCAGTGAACGTACTTCTAGGCGAAGAAAAACCAAAACCATGGGCGGACTAGCAAGACTATTACTAAGTTATACGTAGCAAGGTGTTTAAGGACACACTTCGCTACCTGACATCACCATCGTGACGCCATTGTTTGAATAACATACAGATAGAAACTCCGGTCCCACCATAGGATCGCTGTGAATGAAGTGTTTGGTCAATGAGCTAGGGTCTACACAAGGGTGGATTTGCGACTCTTCACTCGCTTTCTACACTAGAATATGAGTGTGTACTTCACAACTGAGTAGAGTTAAATTGAACGTTGTTTAGTAAAATTCTTACCCAAGAGAAAGCTAGAATTATGACTTGTAATTGGACAAACCAGTCAGAGTGCGGGCCTGACATTGAGCTTTCCCACTATCGAGTGAAAACATTTAGTGAAAAATCCAAATTTATTCTTGTGCCATTGGACCATAAATCATTGTTGGGAGACTACTCTATCATTTCAGAAATAATACTCTAGTGACAAGAGGAGTGCACAAAATATGTTTACACATGCAATGTAGAAGTTATGAGTTTAAAAATTGAATTGAATTGAATTGAATTGCAAACTTGAAGAGTTATGAATTGCATCACCTTCTCCAAGACCATTTGACTCTGACTAAATAATGATACTGGATACATTGTATGACCTTCGTGAAGACCTTTTCAAACAAAACTAAATTATGATCTTATCACAAGAGACATTCAGATCATATGCACGAGAGACATTTAGATCCTATGCAAGGGGGACATTAGTTGTGGAAACGACGCAAGTCACACTAATATACATGAAAAGTGCTTGGAGCCTTTGCAAAATACTTCTTGACTTTGGGTCCTAGCTTTTTGAGAAATGACACTTTAAATCAATGTTTAGTTGACTATATTCTCACATTGTGTTTGTGATTGGTCCATTGAATATTTTACATTGCATTGTTCATGTTTTTGTAGCGTGTGAGGGTAGGAAGTGTTTGTTCAAGGACTAAGGTAAACATACCCAAATCTAACCATTGTCCTTTTACCGTTCGAATGAACATGCTTTTCTCATATTAGTATATAAATTTACCTCTAGAGTATATGTTTTATTTATTAGGCTTCAAAAAATAAGGCATTTATTGAAGACGTATATTTCTCCTTGAACATGAGCAAATGAGGGTACATTAAAACGGTACAAGGTCAGTGGTAAGATCTAGATATGTCTACCTTAGCCATCAAATGGTTTGTACGAATTGAAATTTGGTGGGAAAAAAAGAAGGGAATATAGAAAAGTAATCAAAGACATGCATACATCTTCACGGATTGTTTCAACTATATCCGTGTAATAAATACACAAATAACTCATCCTACTACAAACAACAACCATGCAGACAAAACCATCCTAACGGATATAGTAAAAATCTTACAATGCATGATAAAACCAACCTCAATACACAAAGTCAAAGCACACACAAATATTGAGAGGAATGAAGAAGCAAATACCCTTGCAAAAATAGGCAACACAAAAACGTACAAATATGCTTCTAAACAGCACGAATTTGCCCACACAACACCATACTATTTTCAAAAAAGACTCTTGGCCACGACCAAAGAAACGCCTTGATAAAAGACCCGTACGATGCTTCCAAAAATACCTCAGGAAACACGACCATGACAACAATCTAGAACTAATGGCTGAACAACTACCAAATATCAGCAAATGGACATTAAACCCACACATTGATAACCAACTCTCCAACAAATTCTAGTCCAACTCATACATTACACACTTCCAAATAACTACCATACTAAAATTCTCCACTGGACAATATATAGGTGACCCCAGAAATCAACTTTTCTTTGGCATAGACAGATTCCCATCAAATGCCCTATTTGTAACTCCACCGAGGCAGACACATGGTTACACATTCTTCTAAATTGCAACCATCACCACATACATGATATTAGAATAAAAAGACATAACAAAGCAATTCATGAAATAAAAAAAACTTATAATATCAATTAAAAAATCACAATGTTACACACTTATGAATGCAGGGACATTCAACAACAACCCACTTGACAACACCGTACCCTCATGGCTCTTTGCATGTACATGCTCACAACAAAGATGTCAGTGCAATGCAAGATTAAACTAGATATACTTTGCGTTAAAGGTCTTTCATACCTAAGCGAACCCCCAACCACCCCAACAAATGATCTAATAATTCAATTTATCGAATTCACCTTTACTAACGACAGATTTCCCCAAGGAACGATAAACAACAAACTCTTAAAACACCAACCGCTCATTGACGATATCATGAGTCACGGATGGAAAGTCAACCCACTATTAGTTATCACAACGGGAGTAAGAGGTACCACCACATTCAAAGAAATTACTAAAAGACCATTTAGCCCTACCGAAACATTCAATAAATCACACCTTGAATATAATCAACACCATAGATATACAACATGCTCGCTCAATTCTCCACCACAAAAGAAAAATAGAAAACAACCAACCTCTTCCACCACACTAATATTATAATATTAACCACTACTAACACACACACATACACACGCGCGCGCACACATACACACACGCGCG
>CAXARX010000673.1:0-26748 GCA_963971425.1 Bryoerythrophyllum caledonicum | reverse complement strand
CAGTGCACTGGAAATGTCATCACTGTCCATTCACCTCAAAAACGCAAAGCAGTGCATCTATTCATCGAGCTGCGTGTCATCCAGCGAAACCTCGTCAACGCCGCATTGATGGTGCTGGCAACCGTGCAGATTCCACGCTCATTATACCGGAGATTCTTACTACAAGCACGAATGACTTGTGTGCTGAAACTCTCCGAGATAAATGGGCATCAGATCTTGAAGAGTGGGCATACAATCAACATTGGATGGAGCGCGCTAAATTTGATCGTCACTTTGCAATAATGATGCAAGATTTCGATGCTTTAAGCGAGAAGCTATGGCCTCGTCCTGTCAATAAAACTATAGCATGTCATCGAAAACACAGGAATGCGAGGAAGATTAGGCGAGCAAATGAGATGGCATCACGACAGAGCGCAGCATCAAATGAAGACGCTTCCAATAACGTACGCACAGTCGGCTCGAATAAACAACGCCAACGTGTTAAAGATGTCGAAACTCGCAAACAACAGCAAGAGCGCGAGCATGTGCAGTGGGCGTTTAATAATAACAGACGGGCAGTAGCACAACGTGTGATGGAGCCCGATCAACGTAAGTGCAAAATCGCGTCTGCTGTACTATCAGACGCCTACTAGAATATCTTTAAGAAGAGTAACGACGCACGCAGACCGGAGAGCTTATATGAAAATATCGCCGCCAATATTCAACAAGATCTTGATGACAACTACAACGAATTCTATTCCGCTGCTCATGCGTTAAAAGTCAGGAAGTCCATAGGTGTCGATAAATCACCGGGGCCGGATAAAGTGACAATGCGTATCATGAAAGCAATCGATAATTCAGGCCAGTTACATGCGCTTTTGGCAACGGCCGTACAAAGCCTGGGATACTACCCTGAACCTCTACGAAGAGCTAAAACAATCTTGCTGTATAAAGATGGTCCCGCTAATAAAGTCTGAAACAGGAGGCCGATTACAATATTCTCGTTGACTCGTCGGATTATTAGCAAAATGTTTGAAGCTCGCATGAGGAGGTATGTTAAATTATCACCAACGCAGCTGGGTTTCACGTCCCGACCGGGTTGTTTAATAAATATATCAAGGTTGGCACATATTTTAAACCATGCGAAATCATCCAAGCATGAATGCCACGCTTTGTTGTTAGACGTGCGTAAAGCATTTGATTCTGTGGGTCATGCTCACATCAACAAAGCGCTGAATGCAGCGCCACTACCAAACTCGTTGAGGGCAGTATGCAGCGCCTCACTAACCTGCAACATCACGAAAATTCAGACTGCAAGGGGTCAAACCCGCGAAATGCAATTTTGCGCTGGAGTTGCTCAGGGAGAGCCCTTCTCACCATTACTGTTCAATCTGGCTATTGATATCATCATCGACCGACTCGACAAGTCTGAATTAAAAGCGGAGTGTGGCTACGACGACGGTGACGGAGCATGCACTGTACTGTCTTTTGCAGACGACACAGCGCTAATAGGGTTCAACTTAAACGCCGTGCAGAAGTTATTAAACATTGCGCTCGATGCGTTCACTGAAATTGGTTTGCGTTTAAATGCCGTTAAGACCAAATGGCTAGCAGTATGTCGTCCTGAGACGTCGGAGTGTTTGCACATGTCAGACCAACCGATTTCACCGGCGGAGTCTCACACTTTAGTTCGATATTTGGGAGCTCATTTCAGTCTGCAACAGGCATTCGATGCACACGCAGCTATCAAAGAGCTCGGCGACAAACGACAGCTTGTATGTGCGACGGAGCTTCTATACAACAATCAAAAGCTACAACTAATACAGCAGTATTTGATACTTATTCTGAATTACACATTTCAAATCACACCGTGTAAGCTAGTGCCGAATGGCTGCTTAGAAGAATTAGACTTACTGGTTAGCAGCGCAATGCGGGAGCTATTGCGGCTACCGGCAGGCAGTCCAAATGCATTTTCCTACGCGCCACGCACAGCAAGGGGTTTAGCAGTCACACGATTCGTATGGGAAGCGCGATTACAGCGTATCGCTGCACTGGCTTCGTTGTATGGGAAGTCTATGTTGTTCCAGCGTCAACAAGCTTGGATTGAGGAGGCTATGCTTTGCCTAGGCAAAGTGCAGATCGAAAGATCTGTTTCAACTGAATTTTTCAAGGAGCCAAATCTCTCTAGCAAATTGAGGCAGGAGCTATGCAGACGGTCCTACAGCAAATGGTCGGATATGCTTATTGCCGGCAAAGGTGTGAATTTATTCGGCCTAGTTTCCGCATCGAACCGTTGGCTTTCTAACAAAAATCCAATGGCATTGACAGACTGGTTGATGTCGATTCAAATGACAGTCAACCAATGCAATCTACTTACACATCCGCGATGTCAGCAAAATAACGCGAATTTCAGACGTTGCAGCAGTCATCCTGAATCGATTGGTCACGTCTTGCAGTTTTGCAACGCAAATCATGGTTTAGTAAACGATCGTCACAACGCCGTCGTCAACATCATTGCTGAAGAACTAAGAAAACTAAAATATACAGTCGACGTTGAGGTTTGTTGCACTGGCGCAGAACGAGCCAGCGACAGCGCCGCGGACCCCAACGAGGTTCAGCATCGAGCCGTTAATATCTTGCGGCGTATTGACATAGTTGCCGTTAATGAGGCCCGAACTCAAGCATTTCTTTTAGATCCAACAATTAGAATCAAAAATACAGAGGCGAAAGTGCAAGAAGCTTTACAACAGAAGATAGAAACATACGAACCTACCGTTGAGTACTTTAGGAGACATTTGGGTATACATAATGTAGAAGTAGTAGGTGTTTGGTTCGGATCTAGAGGTACTCATCATCCTTCTACGATTAATTTGTTTAAACGGCTAGGTCTGTTGAAGGGTAGATTTACAGCTCTACTAGATCATATTACTAAAACAATTTTATCTCATAGTTCTTTAATAATGCGCACCCATTTGTGGGCCGAACGTAAGTTATAGTTTCACATAAGAAACATTCTACTGTAGAATACTTTTATGCAACGTACGCTCTATTGCGCCGACAGTTTTCGACGAAACATAGCTCATTTGAAAGAGCATGAAAAGTTAAACAAAACGCATGCTAGAAAGCATGACGTCTACGAGCATCCAAGAGAAAAAAGCATGCTCGAAAGTACCATCTACCAGCAGAACATTACACTGGAAGAAGAAGTGAGGTCAGGTTACCTCAAAAATTGACCTTAAAACCGAAACCTCAGTAACTGAGAATATATAGAAAATTACAGGTTAGGCATTCAGAAACGTGCTGTTTGACAGGTTCCGCAGGAATAATACACACTAGGGGACATAGCATGCGGCACGACATACTGCAAACCAAAAAACCATACATGTAAGTGTGTATGTGCTATGTCCCGCAGTGTGTATTAGTCCTGCAGAACCTGTCAAACAGCACGTTTCTGAATACCTAACCTGTAATTTTCTATATATTCTCAGTTACTGAGGTTTCGGTTTTAAGGTCAATTTTTGAGGTAACCTGACCTCACTTCTTCTTCCAGTGTAATGTTCTGCTGGTAGATGGTACTTTCGAGCATGCTTTTTTCTCTTGGATGCTCGTAGACGTCATGCTTTCTAGCATGCGTTTTGTTTAACTTTTCATGCTCTTTCAAATGAGCTATGTTTCGTCGAAAACTGTCGGCGCAATAGAGCGTACGTTGCATAAAAGTAACGATGATTCTACATGATAATTATCCAACACTGATAACCTTGTGAACTTATTCTCTTTCCGTAAAACGATGCTTGCTTGTTGTTTTGGGTTTTTATTTGTTTCACTTGTCTGTGTCTTAGTGGCAACTCCTACTGGAGCAGATGCTTTCAAAATAAAGTAAATATAATAACCGCGGTTATATCCCAATTTTCTTTTGTGCGATTCTACTAGAAACCCAGTTTAAGCAATCAGATAGAAATAAATCAACATTTTGTAACGATATATTCGTGATTTCCCCGTAGTATATTTTTAAAGTTGAAGTTGAACTTCGATTCAGCTTGATGTGCTTGGATGGCATCAGCATGATTCGCAAACCTTTTTATTAAACTTACAATATTGCAAATACTTTCGTGAAAAGAAGCAAGTTTCGTAAACACATTAGATGGTTTACTCCACTTTACAAGAGCTTTCGCAGTGGTTCTCATCACACAGTGCATTTTTGTTAGGCTTGCTGGTCCACGGTTCGTGTCTAAGGCAACATCCTGTCCTGCATATACCTCTGCCCAAGTTGGAGCAAATTTCAGTACGGGCAATGGGTCGAAAATCAGGCCCTTGACTACAATAACTCGCCAATGCCTTCAGCTGACTACACAACTCGTTGAGACTATCGAATAAATGTCGTGAGTACTGTAAAGGACCTGGCATTTCAGCCTTTACACCACAAAAAATTACCGTGATTCCTCGTGGTGTAGAGTCTGAAATGCCAGGTCCTTTACAGTAAATTATTCAAATGCTGTGAAAGCTTTTTTAAAGTAAGCTACAATCCCATGGCCGATGGAAACCACTAACTTAATACGCGAAACTTTTCATTCAAACTCGCGCACTCAGTTTAAAATGCGCGGAGAACTACCGCAAAACCATGGATAATTTGCAACCAAAAAAGTCAATTTTCTTTCTATTTTTTGGGTCAAGATGCAGAATGAATTAGAATAATGCAATAAAAAAATTGCGATTTATCCGGGTTTTGCGATAGTTTCCACAGCAAAGCTTCTATACTGTAAAAGCCTTGTAAGCTGAACTTTAATCAAATTCCGGATAGCCCCCGATTTCTTTGTGCTCTCATCATCGCTCATATCAATTGTAAGTCTCAATTCACCGTCAATTACTTTTGCACATTGATTCAGAAATTAAACAAGGTGGGACTCACTTAGATTTTCATAATAGTCCAATGGTTATGCGAGAGTGAATGTGCGAGTTTTAGAAAACCTGACTGCCACCAAAGAATTTTATTGGTCATGGAATTTGAAGTTGTTTTAATAGAGCTTCTACAGTACTTTTACATTTTCTCAGTTCTCCAAAACGGGTTGATCCAATAGTTTTACTGGCGAGTGTAATTAGTTATAGCGCATTGGCAAATTGATTGTAATAAAGGGTTCAAATGTCGACCCGATACCAGTGATAGTCATTCCTCTGGTTGTAGTGTATAACGCTTCCCGTTTACAATTAATTGTGTGCTCCTAATTCTCATCAAGAAACTTTCTGTGAGCTGCAGCACAAGAGTACCGCCCCCCCCCGACCTTCCCCAAACTCAATTACGTAGTTGCAGCCTTACCCCCCTTTTTAATAGCGTAGTATAGTCTAATCATTCCAATAGAGCGATTTTACCCCCACATCCCTCATACCAATTACGTAATTGCAGAACCACACCTAACAAGCGACGAAGAAGGTAAAAACGAAAAGAAAGAAGTAAAAGCGAAGTTGCAATGAAATAGAAGTCAAACAGAAGTAAAATGAAAACAGTAAAAGTGAAAAAAACAAAAACGTACCGTAAATCTCCGGATAACTTCCTGCACAGTCAACTTCCGAATTGCACGTTGATGAAACGGCCCGGACAAATTTTTTATACTATACCGGGTTTTACAAATGACCGGGTCGCCGATAAGCACAGCAAATTGTCCGGGAGTTATTCGGAGCTTATCAAACTCTTTTTTTTACTTGCAACATGTTGTGCTTGTTATGTTGCTGGTGAGTTTGTGTCTGCACGGCAACAGCTTGCACAACAAAATATTACAAAACATGTAATTTTTTTTCGTTTGGTTCTTTATTCTATTCGCATTCTTATCTCCAACCTGAATCTCAACCTCATATTCTTCCTCGACCCCAACCTCGACCTCAATCATAACATTAAACTCAGCTTTTGTTTACTGGCGGAATGCTGTTTACGATATGTCGCAGGGTGTGATCCGATAATCTTAACAGTTTGTGTGGTTAGTAGAGAGCTCGAAAGCCTAACCTGTATTAGTATCAAAAAAATCTTTCAAAGTTGGTAAAGTATCTGCGATGCAAGCGTGTTCCATCCGGGTGCAAACCCAGAAGCGACCTCTCAAACACAGCATCCGCCAGTCAAGAATGGCTAAGGTTACGACTAAAGCCAAAGTTGAGGCTGAAGTTCAAGTTAAGATTTAGGTTGAGGATGAGGTTGAGATGGAAGTTGGGGTTGCGCTTCGAGTTCATACTGAAGTTTAGCATGATTATGCGACTACAATTGAGGATGAAGATCAAAATTAAACAAAAAAAGTAATCATGTTGAGTGAAGTTGAGACTCAGGTCGAGGTTTAGGTTAAAGTTGAGGTTGAGGTGGAGGTTAAGGTTCAGGTTGAGGTTGAGGATGAGAATTTGGACGAAAATGATGAAAGAAATTGTTGTTACGTATCCCGTAATCTTTGTGATTATTTATATTTGCTGTGCAAACTGCAGCCCTCCAAACGCAAACCCAAAAGCGACATGTCGATCACAAGATTTCGCCAATAAAAAAAGGTCAGTCCAACTTTCAGTTTGAGGCTGATGTTGAGACTGGAATTGAGGAGGAGAACGAGGATCAGACAAAAAAGAGTATCATGTATTGTAACATCTGCGGCGCAAGCTGCTGCCGTGCAGGCAAAAATTCGAGCAAGAATGAAGAAATGAACAATTTCAGGTCGATTTGCTGTTTTAGATTAGGGTTCGTTCTAGAATGTTAGACATTCAGTCGACGGGGCTTGGGTTTAGCCCGGTCAGTTGAAAGCATATCATTGAATATTGCGTATCAAATGGAAGAAGGGTTTGTCGTGAATTTCATGAAATGCAGATTCGAATATGGGGGGGGGAGAGTAGTAAGAAGATTTTAGGGTAGGAGTGAGAAGGGCGGGTGTAGGTAGAATAGTAGGGAGAGGTAGGTGTTGTGCGCTTGTCCCGTGACAAACCTGCAATAATTGTAAAATCTTGTTCTAACCCTCTCCCTTCCCTCATTTTTAATATATGACACGATTACCGCGAAAACAACGCGTGTACATTATATGATTGGTAACTTACTTGGGATAAAACGTAAATTTTTTATTCTGTGCTGTGTCCGTCTAGAAACAGACATAAAACAATAAATTGTATCAAAAAATGTCAGTAGGTGGAAAAAGACAATCTACACTGGTCGGCTTTCGTTTCCTTTACTTTGCGGCAAACATATTGCGAAAGCACGTTTTATTGAGATGAAAATATCTAATGCTAAACCTCGGATTACTGCCGAGCTGTTCGTCGCTCTCCCCAGCGCCCTTATCACTGATAAGCGCCGGTTCACCATGAAAATTTTGATGGGGTTGGTTTATACGTGGACGAACTTGGCGGTTAATTGGGTTGGCAGTTATTTAGGCTTTGACGGTAATTTGATTAGAAGCGTTACGGCTAATTACAAAGGATTTTACAGCATAAAATAAAAATTTAATAGTTACTCGTCTACAGTACAAATAAAGTTTCACTTCGAATTCCACCGAATTTATTCAGCGAATGCTGTTGCTATGTAGACACAAACCTAGAATGATGATAAACACAATCCAACAAAACAATAAGTAAGTGGAGTAAAATACTGTAAACGGGCCGGCACAAAATCGATATACTACATCATTTGTCGTACCTGCATAAGCGTCGAATGCCAGCTCTTTCACAGTAGTCAAGTAAACTGTAGAGGGTTTCACGTTCGAGTCTTTTATTACGGTGAATCACCGTCCAAACAAACGACGACTCGCATTAACAAATGACTCGAATGCAAAACCTTTTACAATAAATCAAGTAACGCTCGTTTTAGCATTTGGGTAAAGTTTAAAGATTGATTGTTACAGTTTTCTTATACTGTAAATGAGTCTGCATTCCAACACTTCACTACAGTAAATCACCGACGCACCACTGTAAAGGGCTTGGCATTTTATCTCTTTTTACTGTAAATTACCGCGTATTTGCTTGGTATTTTACAGTGAAAAAGAGCTGAAATCCCAAACCGTCTACAGTACATGAAATTAGGAACCAGGAAGATTATTTTGTTACTCCCGACAGCACGTCAATTACAACATAATCTTACATTTTCTCGAAATTCAATGAAAGAGTTGATCCTGTAGTTCTAACGGTTTTGTGCGCTTAGTAAAGAATATTGGTGATTTATTGCTGCGAAGGGTTGCAATGCGAACCAGTTTACAGTAGGTGTTTGTAAAACACTCGTCAATGTATATACTGAAAAAGTCCCTGTACTGTGAATCAAAGTCTCTAATGTGGTTGCAAGAATTAGTTAACTTGCACGGACTTGTACATTATAGTGACTAGAGAGGCCTCGAACTTACACGTGAAGTAAAGCCGCGGGCTTCGGTTATTCAGCTGACGCCTTGAGCAAGTCTAGCGAAGTAACTGCTTACTGCCATTTCACCGATTACGCGGCCTCACTCCTTCGCATTTCATGATTCTTGGTTGCCTGTGACGTGTGTTAATGCGCATCGCCCTATCGAGTGTCAAGGGCCCAGTCGGAAGAAGTATCTTTGGATACGTAAAGCTGACTAGGATGAGGATAATGACCAGTTTTTGGTTCTTAAATGTCTGGTCGATTTAATTTTATAGCTTAGATCGAGCACTTTTTGGTGATAATAAATGAGTTTCTGGTCGATCTAATTCTACAGTATAGATCGACCAATTTTTGGTCGATCTGATTCGACGGCTCTTTGTGTATTTATATACGAGACAGTTCATGCACGAGACGGTAGATATACGACTATGCAACGACACGACGGTACGTCCATCGTTTGTTTTTATACGACGTTGTCATGACGCACCTTTTTTGACGATATTCTGTTGTTGATGTTTTGTTGTTGCTAGAAAACAAAAGGCAACGTCTACCGTTTCATACATATGTATGGTGCCAGCATTGTCGCACACGTACCGTCGTAAGCATATTGACGATCTTGTACCGTCATTCAAAGTCGGTCGTGCGAGACCAATGCATGTACGCTTTACCGTAAATAAGTTCTCGTGTTTGAGCTGTCCTGTTTATCTTTCCTCGTGTAAGAATACACGGCGAGTCGATTTGACATATAAGATCGGTCAGTTTTTAGTAGATTTAACCGCGAATTTAAAAAATATATACTTTTCTTTCAACTCAGGCGCTCTAAGGCTTCTATTTTTAACGGATTGTATGCTCATGTCATAGACTTGACGATTTACTGTAATGAAAGACAAAAATGCTGACCCGTTTACAGTATAAGTATTATAGTTGCTCTATTACAATTTACGTGAATCCCGCTTACTTTAACCGGCAGATGACCACTTCATTACCTTCTATACTATGGGTATAAGAAAAATTTCTGACCCGTCTGCAGTAATTACGTAAGTTTACGTGTGCTCTACAAATTTATATATTTACGTAATTTTACGACGGTTATAACAATCAGCTCACATAGTTACGTAAATTTACGTTCGCAACGTAAATTTACGTGCTTGTTTAAAACCGTCGTGAATTTACGTAACCTTTTGAAAACGCTTAAAACCGTCGTAAATTTACGACGGTTATACGCGTGACGTTGCTGAATGGCCAGTCTTAGACAATTTGCAAGAGCCCTATAGGGAACGGTGTTTACGGATTCGACAACTCTTTCTGATGACGACGATGATGACCTGTCACTGGCGCGTATTTACACAAATTCAGAATGGCAGCGACGCATGCTCAGACAAGCCAAGAAGTGGTTTTAGGTCTTTTGGATCTGAACGGCTATTCACGATATACAAGCCCGGTTAATCCTAGCGTATACCCTCACCTAGCTGTTGTGCTGTCAACGCTTGGTTTGTTTTTCTTGGCTATGTTTTCGTATACGAAGTCACCGCAAATAAATTTACTAGGCAACTAGCAAAAGAAGTTATTATGGCTATTTTGGCTTCTGTATTTCTTGGACTTGGTATACTATTTCTCATGTTAATGAGCGGTATTTACGTGTAACGAAATATACAGATGTTGGGATACTAGTGTAAATTATTATTTAGCGGCTACGTAGGTTCTGACTTTGTCAATCAGATTGTAGAACATTCCAACAGGTCATTTGAAACAAAAAAAGGATTACGGTATAGTCAGTCGTGTCGCGGTTTGTTTCCGAGATAATGCTGGATTCTACTTTTTATATAATTCTTTGTATGCTGGTTTTCCCTGATTCACTGAAGGGCTTACGACTAAAAAAGGTATGTCAAGCAAAAAATTTTCACGAAGTACGCATGCAGATTAAACTTCATACACGCAATCAAATTTGAAATGTTACAATATAAGTGCTAAATTATGTATTTTGAGTGGCAAACAAAATTACGTTTTGCCGACGCGGTGCATTTCATCCAATATTGCCGCTCCAATCTGTGCTGGAGAATCAACAACAACAGCGCCTGCTTCACGCAACGCCGCAATCTTAGCCTCTGCACCACCACTGCCACCCGAAATTATAGCTCCAGCGTGCCCCATGCGACGACCAGGTGGGGCGGTTCGGCCAGCAATGAATGCTACTACAGGTTTACTATCAGAACCACTGTTATTTTCTTGTAAATATGCTGACGCTTCTTCTTCGGCTGAACCTCCAATTTCGCCAATTAAAATTAAGCCTTGCGTATGTGGATCATTTAAGAAAATATCTAAGCAATCAATAAAATTTGTCCCATTAAAAGGATCACCACCAATGCCCACACATAAACTTTGACCAAGCCCAACCCTCGTAGTCTGATCAACAGCTTCGTACGTTAGCGTGCCAGAACGTGAAACAATGCCGATGACACCTGGTTTATGTATGTGACCCGGCATAATTCCGATTTTGCATCCGCCTGGCTTTATAATACCAGGGCAGTTCGGCCCGACAAGCCGCGATGCGCTCTGACGTAATAAAGCATGCTTTACTTTCACCATATCCAACTGCGGTATTCCTTCGGTAATGCAAACAATCAGCGGGATCTCTGCTTCCATAGCTTCAAATATAGCGTCGGCAGCGACAGGTGCGGGCACGTATATTACGGTGGCATCGGCATTCGTGTGCTTTTTAGCCTGTTAATCATTGCAGAAAAAAAATGTTACTACTACTATAATCATTTTGATTGTTTCGCTGGTTACTTGATGGCTGCAAATTGCAAATAATCAAACAGGAGACGCAAACCTCGCTAGCCGTAGCAAATACCGGCAATCCTAAGTGCGTGGTACCAGCTTTCTTTGGTGATACACCACCAACCATGCATGTACCATAATCAATAGCTTGTTGACAATGAAAAGTACCCTGCGTTCATGTCGTGACAAAATTCATCATTATATATGAAGCATACTCATGATGTGGAATTGTAAGCGATTGCGGCATTGGCACTCGCTAAAACTACAACCTTTTAATGCAGTTCAGATTGAAAACTTAACATGTCATCCTACGCTTAAAGTTTTTGCATTGCGGATTGCGCCGTGCAATAACCATTCAATCGCAATTGCGATGAGCATCAGATCCATCAATTTTCATCACAAAATAACCTATTAACTATAATTCAACATCACAGGCTAAACTTACTTGTTTACCGGTGAAGCCTTGGCAAATAACTTTCGTATGCTTATCGATGCGGAGATTTTGCCGTGTGGAGTCATATTGATTGTCGTGTGAAACACGAGCCGGTGCAAGTCGACTTGCGTTTCGTTGAGCTGTAAGCTGTGCATGCCTCGCAGAGCACGCAATTCGCGTGGTAAGCACGGTAAACATTCTCAGTTTGAAGTATAAACAGGTAGATGCTGTCGCCGAGACTTTTATATCAGCTTATCTTTTGAGGCAAACGGCAAGCTGTCGCCGACAGCGGCCACTTATATGTCAAACTTTGCTAGCGTAGAACATGATTTTAATGAGCGACACTTTGTCTGGTTGTTTGCCGCAGTTTGAAATCAACTCCATCGTAGGCTCAGATTCGGAGTTGCTCCTGTGTGCAGTGCAGGGCGTACGACCATTCAAATAATCTGTGCGAATCTCGCTAAGCTATTACTCAAAATTACCGTAGAACCTCGGATATACTGCGGTATTTTATCGGACACTGTTTAACCAAAGACTTTTCTTTAACATGCAAATCGCGATATATCCGGGGTTTTACGGTACATTTTTTAAATTTAACAAGAAATTAGCACATGCTGCTGCCATTGAGATACAGACCCAAAATCAAAAAATCCAAACAAAATTCAATCACTAGAGAAAAATATTATTATTGTGAACGGATCGGCATTCCGTTCCTATTCCCATCTCACAAAGTTAAAAGTGACGGGATGCATTGCCGACCCGTTTACAGTACAGAAGGTGTTGGTGAAATTTATCCCGCTTGCGTATTAGAATGGTACCAAAATGTGCGATTGCATTTTTTAGCACATTTTGTTATTTCCGCTGTTCGCATAAACCGGGGTGAGTTTCAACAGCACCTTCTGCACACAAGAAATGTCAGACAAAAAGCTGAAGAAGCTAAGAAAGGCACTAAAGACCACTATAAATGCTTTTCTATGGGATAATAGCTTGTTTTGGATTTTAAGTATACTTAATTTAGAAAAGTTATTTTAATTGGCAGGACAGTCCATAAATGATACCACTTTTATTTCAAGTATGTAACAACAATTACGATGATGTGCTGAAGAACCTTATTTTCGTCATATTTCTAATACTCCAAGGACTCCAGTGCTTGTTTTGGATTGAAGGCATACTCGATTTGTGGAAACCGGTGGAGTCCCCGAAGCAGTGGAAATATGACAAAACAATGATTCGTCCGCACATCATTGTAGTTTTTGTTACATAGTTGAGATAAAATTGGTGACATTCATGCACTGGTCTTCAAATATAAACAACTTTTCAAAACCGAGTATGCCTAAAATCTAAAACAAACTACCATATAGACAGTATGATCGATTATTTTCTATTAAAAGTATTAACACGTTTGCCGTTAAAGTGCAGCTAGAGTACTGTCCACTTAGGGGATGAATCGGTTCACAAAGTAGTCACCTCTGCCAGCCAAAAACTTTGATTTGACGAAAACTTGTTTGCAAGTGTGCAAAACTATTCGCTGCGTACAACATTTAAACGTAGTTATAGTGAAAGTGTACGGGCTGATGTTTTTGTCGTAAGAACCTTTTTTTATACTCGTATTCAAAACGGCTGAGAGCGCTAAAATCAATCGGCAAAACTTCGCCCTGCATCTGCACGTTACCGGTAGTTGAGAGCCCCAACAATTAAAGAAAAAAAGTGTCTACGGGTGAACTGTACCGTGAGTGCCAAATCACAGGCTATGCATAGTACAGAAGGTGGACTTGATTAACACCCCGACTGTGCATAAGTATGCACGGTAGTGTGCGAAGTGCAAAATGTGTGCTGCAATTTTCCCCCACATCCCATTCAGCCGAGAGATTTGTGCAACTCTGTACAATATGAATTTTTTAACTTACGAATTAAAAAATTTCACGGATTTAAACACAATTTTTACCCCCGCTTTTTCATATTCGGTGAGCAGATAAATAAATAGTGGTGGTTACTACGTTATTTTATATGAATTAGTTGTCGGAGAAATAAGGACAAACAGCACTAGTCGTAAAGCCTGCTCAATTTGACTATGTCAGGAAAGCAGAAAAAAAATCATTCACAAATTCCTTGAAAATTAATTTTTACTTTGTGCTGCCATTTTCATACCTATTTAACATCTCGCAATTGAGTTGAATTCCTCGCTAGACTAAACTTTCGTTGTTCTACTTAACAGGAGTGGAAAAAGCGAGGAAATAAATTATTGTCGCTAAAGCTTTTCGATTCGGATGAATGAAAATGCTTGTACTGTACTTTAAGATCTATAAAATTCAGCAAGTTTGTTTCGTTTCAAACAACTCTGTTGATTACCGCTTTCGCTCGAAAAGATGCAACAATAGATTTTCGAGTTAGCACGTGATCAAATACGTTGTACGTAAGGTTTTATAATAAGGCTTACTATACAACGTTACGTACAACGTATTTATCACGTGCCAACTTTTTTTTCATGTTGCATCTTTTCGAGTGAAAGCGGTACTCGACATCGCGTGGTGTGTTGTACACTGCATCACTTTTTAACCGGGAACGTACAGCAAAAAAAACTTCCGTATGAGCGATATATGTAATCTGACCGCTTCTTGGGTCTACAATATTGTTCTGACGTTGTTATTTAGATTTTAAAGTTGACACGTATTATAAAAGTTTATTTTTATTTTTCACACACTTTGTCGTTGTGCATAAACCTTAGTTGTGCGCAACAAACGGGGTGTTAATCAAGCCCACCTTCTGTAATTGATTTTGGTGGTGATGGATACTATTGTCTTTGTTGTACTAAGTTTGGGGTGATTTTTCTGCGAACGTGTCGACATTGTATCTCTACATCCCTATCGCAGTGTATTGAGAGTGAGATACAATGCCAACACGTTCACAGAAAAATCATCCCAAATTCACCACAACAGAGACAGTATTCAACAAACCATGAAATTGTCGGATCGCATAATGCACGCTTTTCTTCAAAAAGCTTCTTTGGCCGTCCCATCACTTCATTCCATTTGTACTGTGAGATCCAACACTGCTTCTTCATGATCTGCCGCATAGTAAAATGTTCAACGGAGAGTCGCGAAACTATATCAAGGTTTCAAAACCCCAACAGGGAATCATCAGCCTGGTTGTTTACGATACTTCGATAAGTTAAACTTTTTTATGCAGCACGCCAAAGACAACAAAAAAGTTATACGCGTGATTATGTTGGACGTTAAGAAGGCGTTTGACTCCGTTGGTCATATACATTTGGAACGCGTACTGAAGTCTCGCGGAATACCATCTGCTCTGCCCAATGTATGCTTTGCAGCAATGCAGGGCAACGCAGCATCGATCGTAATATATAAATAAAAAGTTCCAATACCATTCAAAAGAGGAGTTGCACAGGGAGAGCTGCTATCGCCTGTTCTTTCCAATCTGAACATCGATGTCACTATTAGCAATCTCGACGATCAGGAAATGAAGATCGAGCACGGATACAAGGTACTTCATGCAGCAGCTTTTGTTTTATCGTTTGCAGACGATAGTGCTATAATTCTTAAAAGCTTGCCGTCAGCTAAACATTTTTTTGACATTGCAGAAGAAGGTTTTAAATCATATGAGTCGATTCCGTAGATTTTGCATCTCGGAGAATCTTAAATGGCAATAAATTTTTTTAAAAAGTTTTGAGAAAAAAAGTTTGATTGCATAATACCGAAAAATTATGCTCAAGTATTACGCAACCAAACGTTTTTTTCTTGAAACTTTTTAAAAAAATTTATTGTCAATTACGATTCTCCGAAATGCAAAATCTACGAAATCGACCCAATATGGTCTACAACTCAACCCGAAAAAAACAAACTAGTTGGCTATTTTCGAAGGTACACCGCACTATACGTAAGTGGATGAAAATAATGCCGTAAATTTCGATTTTGCTGCGTGTGGCTGACAATTATGTTTAGCCAATAAAACATCATGTTGTCGCTCGTTATTTGGGTGCGTACTTCACTTCTTTTCAATCATTTAACAGCAACACAAAATCGACATTGTCAGTTTAATTTGAGCATTTAATCAAATACGAGTTTTCACGAAATGATCAGAAGCTGCAAAGATTCGAACAAGACTTGTTAACAATGCTGAACTATTCATTTTAAATCACACCAACAGATGTAATATCAAAAGACTGGCTAAAAAGTCTAGATGTGGTAGTGCAAAGCGGAATACATCATATACTCAACGTTGGCAATCATCGTTACTTTTATGCAACGTACGCTCTATTGCGCCGACAGTTTTCGACGAAACATAGCTCATTTGAAAGAGCATGAAAAGTTGAGCAAGACGCATGCTAGAAAGCATGACGTCTACGAGCATCCAAGAGAAAGAAGCATGCTCGAAAATACCATCCACCAGCAGAACATCACACTGGAAGAGGAAGTGAGGTCGGGGTACAGGTAAAGTTGGCAATTAAGAGGGTAAGCGTGAAATTTGTGCATGCCTGTTGTGCACAGTGCATAAACCAACTTTTCAGCGCTTTTTATGGTGAATACAAATCAGCGTGAGAAGTTACGCATAGTAGTACTTTTCTTATCGCTTTGATGCATGCCAGAAGTGCAAAAACCTGTGCTCAAGTTATGCATAAAAAACGTGTACAAAATTTGAACACTGATTTTTTTACCGGTGTTTTCACCCATTTTCACCGAAAAAATTTGTGCACTATTTTTATACTTTACTTACATCAGCAAACAGCTAAATAAAAATTAAAAATTGGTGTTTAGAATATGCACAGGTTTCTATGCGTAACTTTAACACCACGTTTCCCCGCTACCGGCGTAAACCAGAGCAATAATAAGCATATCACTCTACCTAACTTTTTATGCTGATTCGAATGATATGTCATGCAAAAAAATCTTCCGTGCTGCTTGTTGTGCGCAAGTGTGCAGAACGTGCAACTCGAACCCTCTTAATTGCCAACTTTACCTGTACCTCAAAAGTTGACCTTAAACCCGAAACCTCGGTAACTGCGAATATATAGAAAATTACAGGTCAGATATTCAGAAGCGTGTTATTTGACAGGTTTTGTAGGACTAATATACACTCCAAGACATAGCATGCGGCACAACATCCCGCAAACAAAAAAACCATACATGTGGTTGCGTGTGTCGTGCCGCATGCTATGTCTTGGAGTGAATATTAGTCCTACAAAACCTGTCAAATAACACGCTTCTGAATATCTGACCTGTAATTTTCTATATATTCGCAGTTACCGAGGTTTCGGGTTTAAGGTCAACTTTTGAGGTACCCTGACCTCACTTCCTCTTCCAGTGTGATGTTCTGCTGGTGGATGGTATTTTCGAGCATGCTTCTTTCTCTTGGATGCTCGTAGACGTCATGCTTTCTAGCATGCGTCTTGCTCAACTTTTCATGCTCTTTCAAATGAGCTATGTTTCGTCGAAAACTGTCGGTGCAATAGAGCGTACGTTGCATAAAAGTAACGATGTTGGCAACGATGTTCCAAACAACTTTCTGCACAGTCGTCGTAAAGACGGCGGTCTTGCTCTTATCAGCTACAAATAGGAAGCAAGACTCCAGCACATGCAGGTCTTAGGCATCCTGTATCAAAAGGCGGGTGAAAGTGAATCTGCAATTTCTCCAAATGCTACGTACGTGAGTGAGCTGAATGACTGCTACCGCGATTCTCCGGGACTTCTTGACCTCGAGTCAAAAGCAACTGAACAGTCTCGGTGATCGGTGCAGCTCAGTTGTAGTTTGCGCAACACATCATCTGTCGAATAGTGCGGGATGCCGTCAGTGTATGGCGCTGATATGTACAAACATATCAGCATCATACACACAAATTAATCAGTGGCTAGCTAAGAAAGATGATATCAGGGAAAGAGCCTGCTGGGCGTTGGCGATGGCCAAATGCGAAGCTGTTCCTGTCCAAACGAATCCCCGTCTTCAGCTGCCTACAGGCGAACAATTTTGCAGTTGTTGTTCGAACGAAAACTCTGCGGATACAAAATGTTGCGAAAGTCTAAAGCACGTGCTTGGCGAATGCGAAATTTGCTGATTTGTGGTAGAAATAACAAGATCAAAGAGTTAAGAGTGTTTGAATTACGTGCAAAAGGGTATATCACTGTTATTACGCAAACAAGGAGGACGATGGCATCCCGCGCAGGCCTGACATTTTTGCAGTAAACAAAAAGTGACAAAAACTCGTGATTTTATATCCAGCAATTCGAATGGGAAAAGGTGACGCAAATACTCTTAATCAGATAGAGGAAAGGAGTACCAAAAACGAGCCTACCATACCTTGGTTTGAGCATGAATACAAACTGCCACGCGGTAATACAACTGTGCATGGTTTATGGTTTGGAGCTCGCGGATCTACACATCCTGGCGATTCAAACATTTAGAACATTAGGTCTCTCAACGGCTATTCGAATTTCACGATCAGTTGTTAGCTATAGTGCTCAAACAATTCATAATCACTTACCGGAAAACCTTGGATATACTGCGCAAAAAATGTCGATTTTCTTTCATTTCCTGAGTCGAAATGTAACTGAGTCAGAATGGTGGAATGAAAAATATCGCGGTGTAACCGAGGTTTTCCGGTATATGGCTCTTAGTTTGTTAGTTTTTTTAACCTGAGTGAATCATCCCCGTTGTTCATTGATTGACATGATTACTTCTTTCTGCACGATAAATATCTCTCTTCCTCATTACCGGAAAACCCCGGATACACCGCGAAGTTTTGTCGGTCGCTATTGGCCACCCTATTCGCTTACACCGCGTTTTACCGATGGAGATTTCTGATTTCAAATTTCTTGCCCGTACAAATGTACCGTGTGCGCGTTTCATCGAACCACCACCTGAACGAATCACGGCTACATTAAGGACCGCCTATAAGAACCAGCTGAAAAAAGTTGAAAATCGTGTTTCAAAAACTACTGTAATAATATAAGTATAATTACTGACGATGATTTTTTAACGTTTCAACGCACGAAACATTATCAGATCGTGGCAAAAACATCTTCAACAAAAGAAGACTAGCAATAAAAAATGTTTTATTAATGTTTTGCTGTTTGGCACACAGAATATAGCGTTGATCGTTACTTTTTATTCATTCTTAAGCTACTGCGGCACTAAAAGCAATAATTCTGCGATGTTTGCTGATGTCGAAATTCAGGATCTTTACTGTAGTTTATGTTGGTTCTTGCAGCTGGTTCATAACAGCGACAAAACGGTGGTTTCATGAGGCGCGCACTTACGGTACTTACGTATATATATGGCTACGCATTAATAACTAGGAAAACGTACGGCATGAACAAAGCCAATATGGAACATGGCACAGCGTTTGCCTACTTAGTTTACGGCCTGTACCACTGCGTAAACAGCTCCCGTGAACCAGATGCTACGGTATTACTACGGACTTTCGAGCCGCAATTAATCCGAAACAAATTGAAACGTTCGTTACGGGCGCTGCGTTTTGAAATAATGGATATGCTTATAACGAATCGCGAGGAGTTATCAAAAAGCCGCTGTCGTGAATTTGTTGAATGTGTCGCCAGAAGTTCCTCTTTTTCGTTTTAGCGCTCCTGGCATTCCGCAGCTACGTGTCAAGCGCCTGACCGACAACGCCAAACTGCCGACGCGTGCTTCGTCCGAAGCCGCCGGTTTCGATCTTTACAGTGCGCAAAATCTCAAAATTGCAGCCGGCAAGCGTGCACTGATTCAAACAGATTTGCAGATAGTAGTTGCAGCAGGTTGTTACGGTCGTGTTGCGCCGCGTTGTGGTTTAGCTCTAAAGCATGGCATTGATGTTGATGCTGGTGTTGTGGATGCAGGTTATCGTGGCCCACTTGGTGTTGTTGTGTTTAATTTAAGCGATCAAGATTTTCATGTCGCTGCAGGGGATCGAATTGCGCAGCTGATTTGTGAAAAAATTGAAATGCCGGGGGTTGTGGAAGGTCCAGGCGGCCTGGTCGAAACGGAGCGTGTAGGAAATGGTTTCGGATCGAGTGGCGGTTTCAACGCGACGGCACAATAACGAAGTGTTGTTGCTCGAATTGCATCAAACAACATATCAATGGCTTTGTTTTTCGTCAAAGCTTTTTTTGAACTGCCAAGCTTGGCTAGGATTTTTGCGTACGATCGCCCTTAATGATTTATTGTTATTACTAGTACTAATTTATGTAAATGGATAGTTTTCCTTCAAATGTTACATGCACAAAATGAACGAAACTTTTTCGTTTACCAAGAAAAAAGAATATCTCAAAGCAAATATTTCCAGCGTTTCACACGCTAAACTAAGCAGTACAATGATATCAAACAGTCAAAATACATGTAATAACAATATACATTGCATGTAAAGCACAGTGCGGCGAGAGAATAAAATAACAGAGATTAAAACTACTTTCACACAACGGATTGAGAAAAATCCAACTCAATACCGAAAAACCATTCAGTGCGGTGCACAGGAGAAAAAAAGTAAAAAATCAATCGGTTTATCGGACGGCTGAATTTCGCCCAATTTGTGGCCAAAAACACGCGTCCTTTCAACTGGGACGAACTGCGGGAAATTTTTGTGGAACAAGATACAGACGAAGAAGTTATTCCGAACGAAAATGTGCCTGATGAGAAACTTGTCGGTTTTTATGAGGAAATGCTTGAAGAGGCTGTAATACTTTTCGATGTGAATGAAAATACTACTGAAGCCGACATGGTGCATACTTATTTCTGTGAGGGTGCCAAATATCTTTTAGCTGCAGAGTTGTACGCTTGGAACACTATCGTACCAACGTTGAAGAGTGTGGAATTTACGGTCGAGCAGTGTCATCAATATTACCGTGTGGTTACGGTTGATGGTAAACAAACATTTATTAGCAATGTTTTTGAGCCATTGTTCGATCTATATTACGCTGAAGATCAAGATAGCAACAATTCCAACAACGGTGACGAAATCGATGGAGTTGCCATTTGCAGTGGCGGCGAACCTGTTCACATGCAGAGCGTCAAAGCAAGCACGGCGCTAGTAGCGGGTTATGAATTCGACAAGCCAAGCGTTCAAGAGCACAAGGAAGACTTTGTCGATGTGAAAGCAGTGCCAAAAACGTCGCATTCCGACTTCTCATACGGTCAAGGCCTGGCTGATATTAATTGGACAAAAGGACAACCCTTTAAAAGAGCCGGGCTGTATAACTCGTTCATGATTAATAGTTGGAAAAAGGCTGCATTCTGCATCTTTCTCCGTGGTAATCAATTGTCCCGGTCGACTGGGCATGACATCGGACAAAGTGCAGAATCGCTTCGGCTGTTTAAACGATTTTCCGAACAGTTCATGGCCGAATTATTTTTGTATTGGCTAGCGCTACGGCTATTTAAACGAATATTTGCGCAATTTGCGGTTACGTTTCGTCGATTGTTTTTTTATTGGTTTTTCTGCTGGTCGCGCATCACCTGACGTTTATCCAGCTTCTAATCTAAGGGTGTGTTTGGAAACTTGTGGGCTTTGGTGCACTGTGCCACTATTAGTATTAATTGTTTTGGCCTAGAGACGGCTCGGTTGGCTGGTATCGTGGCTGACGTTGGCAGACTGGATGCGGACATGGTTGCGTGTGGTGGACTGTTGCTTCTTTCGAAGCATCCCGGTGGCAACATCGGAGTATCCCCTTGTGTGCAGGAAATTGTACGCGGCTGTGTCGAGTGTTTTGATGCTTTTGTTGATCGCGCTGCTGCTGCTCATCCGTTTTGCGGGTCAAGCAGGATTTTTATTTTTAAATCAGTATCTATATCTGTAATTTTTGTTATAATTTGGGTGATTCACCCTCGTCGTCATTGATTTGATGTGATTTTCTTTTCTTGATCGAAAACAACATTCTTTCTTACTGGTGTCATACTGGATTGATTGCTTTTGAGTTGGTCTGTGTCTGTAGAAGGCAACGGCATGTGCTTCAGATATACTTTAAATTAAAGTAATGTCTCTCTTACTGCGTAGCTTCTTGGATATTGTTTTTGGACATCATTGCGTCTCGTCTTTTTAAATAATTCACCAGGTTTAAATAAACGAAGCATGTGATTCAGCGTCATTTGTCTCTTCGCATCGTCGACATAACCTATCATGATTACTTTGGAGTTGTAGGCGAGAAATAGTACGAACAAAAACAGGGTTGCAAACGCAGCTGGATTATGGCATGCACCGTACATTCACGTTTGTCGCATTTTGTGAAAGTTATTGATTCGTCTTCGGGCAATGCTTACGCATTCGTACACCGGTTTGAGTAGTCATGTCGCACAAACGATCAAATTCTCTGTCGCGCAATGTATCTAAAATCTTAACGGAAAGGTTACCTTGTTCAAGAGGTTTTGCCTCAGTATGGGATCCGCACTGGAGCGTGCTATAGCAAACACAAGCTTTCCTATCGTCTTGAGAATGAAGACATGAAACAGCAGCAGGTTCTATTGTGTTTTGATGCAAGACGCTCAACACTTGAATGCGTTGCAGCCGCGGCTACTACTCGTACTTAATAACTGCAAGTCCACAGTTTTTTTGGGCGGCAATAGAAGAAATTGTTTACAACATCGTTACCCACGCGCAAAACCTCGCGAGCATCGCTTTTGACCTTGCCGTTTTGCAACAACGATCAGTCGATGAGATCGCTAGGCATCACTAGCAAACGTTTAGCTCCGGTGCTAAGCACTGAAACATGCAGAGATCAAAAAAATTATAAGCGCTTTTATATCTTTTTTGGTGTCCACAGTATAAGTGAGTATCCGCGTTTGCTAATTGCATCGACATGATTATATCTTACTGCATGATAGGCAATTTTTTTGCTTACTAGAGTAAAACTGAATTTAGTGCTTTTGGTTTGGTTTGTATCCGTGAAAGGCAACGGCTACGTGCCACAGATAGACGCAAGAAAACATCAATAAACGTACTCTGTTCCTAGGGCAAAAAGCATCGTTACTTTTATGCAACAATAGTTCCATAACGGTTTTTTCGCCGACAGTTTTCGACGAAACATAGCTCATTCGAAAGAGCCTAAAAAGTTGTACAAAAGGCTTGCTAGAAAGCATGGGGTCTACGGGCATCAAAGAAAGAAATCGCATGCGCAAAGTCCCGTCTACAATAGACAAACGAACTTTGGACTGAATGTTCACTTTTTCAAAGTTCATTTTCTATTGTAGACGGTACTTTGTGCATGCGATTTCTTTCTTTGATGCCCGTAGACCCCATGCTTTCTAGCAAGCCTTTTGTACAACTTTTCAGGCTCTTTCGAATGAGTTATGTTTCGTCGAAAACTGTCGGCGAAAAAAACCGTTATGGAGCTACAGAAGGTGTTGTTGAAACCCACCCCGCTTGCGCATTAAACTGCACCAAAATGTGCGACTGCACTTTTTAATACATTTTGTTACTGTGCGCATACTTCCGCTTTACGCATAAACGGGGGTGGGTTTCAACAACACTTTGTGTATTGTTGCATAAAAGTAACAATGGCAAGAAGTGTGTACACTAGCACATACAAATGGTATCGATTGCTTGAGGAGTACATTTATTTATGTTTCCTAGTGTAATTTATTTCAGAGTAGTGTATTTATAGTATGAATATACGTTGACGTAAACATCGAGCAGTCGAGCGCGAATGGATTGTCGCATAAGATCGTACAGCAATGTCGGCACAACTTCAAAAATGGGGTTATAATCGTTTTATTAGAGCTCATGAGCTGTTCCGATTTTTTGGGTGCTGGATGCTCGGAACGTGCAGAAACGTGAAGACTTTTTGAAACTTTTTCAATTTTGTTGTTTGCGTGTTAGGATCGAACTTAGGGTTTCCAACATCAGTATAGTAGTGGTGGAGACCCTAAGTTCGATCCTGACACGCAAACAGCAAATTTGAAAAAGTTTCAAAAAGTCTTCACGTTCCCTACACGTTCCGAGCATCGAGCAGCCAAAAAATCGGCGCAGCTCATGAGCTCTATTGCCTGGGATGTCGCGCAGTGCAACAACAAAGCCCCAGGCAGGGTGGGATTCTGGTTAAAATAGAACGCGGTACATCGATTCCAGCACGTTTTCCACAAAATAATAAAATCTTAGACGCGCGCAATGCGCTTCTGGAAAGTGGCGTCAGCTAAGCTTTTGTACACAACTAGATTTCTATGCATGACTCTGCTTTTAGCTCATTTCGACCTTCGACCATCTCCTCGTGACTTCACTGCTCATATCTGTTCTATTTTCACTTCTTTCGTGCGGTCACGTAAGATAACGACTGTTAATTCTAAACCTAAAGCCTCGGAAAAGCTCATTCTAGTGCCAATAAGCCTTCTTTCGAAGCATCAGGCGAGCTCGGTGATGTATTGGTCTTCTGCAACTTCACCAGCGGTTTGGCCCTGTTAAGCACGATTTCTACCCAGAATTGTTTTGAATTTCGCAAAAATAGCTGCAAAAATCGCCGCCGGTATCCAGAAACAGACCCACAAGTTAGTGAGTAGAGAACGGTAGTTGATGTGGACGGGTGAGCGTTCTAGCCCATCGCTACAAGAAATCACTGATGCTTTTTATTGAGCGTATAAAACATTAGGGCCATCCGATCCGTTTTTTTAGCGAGCCAATCGAAACTTAATTTTGCGTTTTTTCCAAACTCGCTAAATGGTTTGATCCATTAATCCTAAAGGTTTGCGCGCTTAGTCGAAAACATTGGCAATTTCGCATATGAAAGGGCTGAAATGCTACCAAGTTTACAGTATGGGAAAATATGTAAAGCAATGATCTGACGAAATTACAAGAAAGGCTAAAAACTGCCATACAAATGTTTTTCTATGGTAGAAGCACTATAATCAATTATTTTCTTGGTAATAGTACTAACAAAATTCAGCGAAAGCTTTACAAGTTTTAATACATCAAGTGTTTCGCGGTCGCTTGTGACGTAAAGTGTGGTTTGCTATCGAATGAGCTTCAAGGCGCTAATGTCGAATAGCGTTCTCGGATACCTAAAGTTAATTCTCATCGACGACGACCATGATGATAACCTGGGTATTCCTGGTACGCTGCAATGATGATGTGAGTGCTTTATGCAGTTTTACCAGTAATGGCCCCTCTGATCACGTCTTCCGCCTATCATCAGAGTTTTGTCGCTGCAGAGGTGGAGGGAGAGGGAGAAGGTGAGGGATGGAGGCTAGCTCTCATTTGTACCTCTCCCTCAAGAACTTGGCTTCCACCTCACCTTCTCCCTCAGTAACTCAGCTGAAGGTTATACCTCTCCCTCAATCGGCTACCTGAGAGCTAGACCTCTCCTTCAAGACGATGGTTGAAGGAGATTGAGGGATTGGGAAGGCTGTAAAGGTACAGGGAGGAGCCCGTACTGTAAGTTTGAACCGTGCAGTGGACATACGCGCAATGTGCGCAGTGTGTAGGAAACAGTTTACCTGATGTGCAGATTAATCAGCTTAGTGCAAAATCTAGCTTGATAATGTAATGCGGTTCCGTATTTTTCCCATTTAACAAATTAGTCGCTACCTTTTTTAACCATCATTTCAAGCGAATATAGTAAAACAGTAAAATTAGTTTATTAAAAAAAATTTCTGAACTTGACGACGACGTAATTTCACGGTTTCCGTGTACTTCCTTGAAACTAAAAATTTTTACCATTGATTTAAAAATATAAAGTAGATTGACGTCACTTTTTTTTTTTTTAACTCTGCACCAAGCGGTGTTGCCATTTAGACACAGACACAAGATTAGCCAACCTAAACAAATTTTAGTAAGTAGGGAAAGATAGTTATGCACAAACAATGTCAAGCAAATAGCTGAAAGATTTAAAAGAGAGAACTAAAGACCTTCATATAAATGTTTTTCAATAATCAAAGCGCTATAATCTATTATTTTTCTAGTTATAGTATCGACAAGTTTAAGAGGCAGCCTTAACATTTTAAGTACATCAAGTGTTTTCGGATGAATTGCGCCGCGTGCGCCGAACCAAAGTCCATGCACAGTAATTGATTCAACAGGCAACCTATACTGGTTTGCAAACCATGGAATTGTCGGTTCGTATATAGTACGCTTTTCTTTGAAAGCGGCTTCAGCTGCTTCATCATTCCATTCCATTCGAACTGTAGGATCTAATATCACTGCCTTCGAACGATTTGGCCATATAACAATCATATCAATTCGACGTGAAGTATTATCAGTTGCAGTGCACTTCACTTCCGTGTCTACGCTAAAACCCTTACTACGTAGATTATCAGCTATAATTTTCTCCACTTCGTTATGTCTTTTATTTCTGAGAAGTTCACCATATTTACAATTGCCAAGTACGTGACCCAGCGTTTCTTCCGTCAGTCTGCAGCGACGACATAGCCGGTCTTCTACACCTTTGCATTGTAGACGTGGTATAGTGCGAACGGGAACAGCATTGCAGCGCGCTTGGATCATAGTGCGCCACGTGCCTTCGCGCATGTCGCCTTTCTTGGATATCCATTGATTCGTCTGCGGGCAATGCTTGTACATCGCTACACCAAACTGCGTAGGCATTCCGCACCAATGTTCAAATTCTCTGTCACGCAATGAGCCTCGAATCTTAACGGAAAGGTTAGCTTGTTCAAGAGGTTTTGACTCAGTGGGGTAAACGCACTGGAGTTTGCTATAGCAAACACAAGCTTCTCTAACGTATTGAGATTGAAGACACATAGCAGTAGCAGAGTCTTTTGCATTTTGATGCAGCACGCTCAGCGCTTGAATTCGTTGCAGTCGCGCTTCCCATTCGTATTTAACAATGGCCAGCCCACCATCTTTCCGGCGGCAATACAAAAAGTTGTTCACAACATCGTATCCGACGCATAAAATATCACGGATACCGTTTTTAATTTTCAGATCAAGTTTTTTTAGCCATGCCGTATCAATGAGGTCGTTCGGCGTCACTTGAAATGTGTAGTTTAACACAGGCGCTAAGCATTGTTGAAACATCTGCAGTTTTTGATCGCCACGTAGCAGCTCGCATTTTATCAATTGATCAAATTGTTTGAGAAAGCTGTTTTCGGCAACATCTATATCGAACGTTTGAAGTGGAGAAAAATGCGCGCCTAAATATCTTGCAATCGTATGCTGCTCGATCGGATAAATGAATTCGTTCAACAACTGCAACGGTGCGATGCCGCTACTTGTAAGGCTGTCGCCGTGAATCGATTTACCATTCACTACTGCTAGCCAGTTCGTCTTTTTAGCGTTGAGTTT